>BOSO01013370.1:6097-17568 GCA_018403395.1 Gorsachius goisagi
CGATTTGAAGATGTCCCTGCTCACTGCAGGGGGATTGGACTAGATGACCTCCCTTCCAACCCAAACCATTCTATGATTCCATGATCTCTGTCAAAACAAGATAAATAGCTAGATAGAAAAAATAAGACACTGAGTCAAATTAAAATCCTTGTGTCATTGAATACAATTCAGTTCGCACTGCTCTTCAGTTTTCAGTGGAATGCACCTCTTCATATTTTTGCAGACTTCTGCATTTCACAAAGGAAATTAGCAATGAAAACAGCATAACTAATAGTAGAGTAGTAATTATGTCTTAGGCTTACAAGGTATCAAAGTAAATAAAAGTCCAGGCCTGAAATAAATTCCTTACTATACCAAAATGCAGGAGGATTGCTTTTTCCACTGTTTCCTCAGGTTTTTTAAATTTTACCCTTGCAGTGTACTTATGATTACAGTTTTAGCCTTTCTAGTTGAGATTTAAGTAGACTCTTGAATTTGGTGGAAATGTGGAAATTCAACCTTTTAGAAAACAGTAATCTTGAACTAGAAAAATGTAATCTCATGGCACTTGATGTCACTGAAATATCAAGTCAAAGGAAAGAAGAGAGAGAGTAGGATTTCAGTCTCTCCACTGAACAGAGCATGTGGTGGATACAGAACAAAATTTATCAGAATTATCACAGCACACTGCCAGATGATAAATCATTGAGAAATTACTTTTTTGGGGATATCTTTAACCTGATTTTCTAAGGAAATAATTATGCTTTGTGAGCACCCGTGCCTGTCTCTCCCTCTACCATGGTAAGCCCAACGGCCAACTGCAACTGAGTCTGAGAAAGTGAGGAGAAAACAAAACAGGAAGTTCCTAAAAACTTTGTAAAACAATGTGGTTCATTAAAACCAGGGACATTCTGCAGTGTAACCTGGATTATTATCATAGGCCAGAGAACCCACAGGAGTATAAAAGAAAAAGACATAGAAACACTTCATGCATGTTTCAACCTTGGGAAAATTCTCAGTCAGAGCTTGACCTGTTCAGATACCAAGGTCAGTCAATCTCGTGATGCAAACACACTGGGAACTAGATGTCTTTAGTTCCAGTGTTGATAGAATTTAAATTTTCTAAACAGTCTATTCCACAAAAAGTAATATAATTTTACTTTTATACAGGTACAGAATGAAAATACGTGCTGAAGCATCAAAAGACTCTGTGAAAGCAGCTTGACTAATCATAACTGCCCTCTTTTTCTCTAATATCTAAAGAACAGGCAAGGTTAGATGAGAAAAAAGTACTAACAGCTGAACTCAGAGGTTGAACTCGGCATGAATGCAACATGAATCATTAAGTGACCCACTGTCTGTACACTTTTTTAGGGTCACTATTGATATTGGCTGATATTCCATCAACTTCTATTAAAACCCTCTCTTTGGTACATGTCTCCAAGCACAGCGCTGTACCAAGGGGTCAATCAATTAAAACTTTCCTCCAGCTTAGAGAAGTTAGGCTAGGCTTTGTCACAGAGTCTATTCAGTTATCTCTTACACTGACCACTGATCTACAAGTGAAAATCTGTCTCTTGGTAGCAGTGGATCTCCAGAGGTCCCTTCCAACCCTTGCCATTCTGTGATACACTTTTCAAGTCCTGCAGTAGTGCAAAACCAACATCACTTCACTAATATGAGTAATTTTATGCAGAGTTTCCTTTTTATGGTCTCTTTAATATTCAAGCTAGAGCAAGGTAAGGGCTTATTTTAAGGAATTTTTTCTAAGTGTGCATTTGGGCATTGTAGTTTATTACAGACTGCCAAGTCTTAGCCTCCAACTGGATCTGCCTTTTATGTCTGTAAGTTAGCAGAGACACTCACACATTCTTTGAAGTAGCTGAAGGAATTAAAACTGTCTTCTTTTTTTTTTTTTTCCCAGAGAAAAGAATTTTATTTCTCTTAACTGTGTAATTGTGTTCCTCAAGTAGGCCCTTATGAGAGCTCTAAATGAGGATCACTCATTTAACAGTGATCATCTTGGGCTCATGGATTGGTGATAAGTGGCTGGCACAACTGAAGAAGAGTAAAAAGATAAGACCATGTCACTAAGGAGGGGACTGACAGAAGGGTACTTACAACTTCCTTAACTCCTGGAACAGCATTGATCACAACTTTAAGGTGGATCTGCCTCAAATTCATCGTCTTTGTGAGCTCTTACTGAAGCCTTTTAAGCTCAAAACCCCAAGTCTTGTTAAACTGTAAACTAGGACCCAACATTTTAAATAGAAACAACTGAACAACATTATGTCAAGGAGCAAAAATAACAAAGCTTTCTACACAAGCCCACTGTATCCTTGCAGTCATTTCGTGGTACGCCAGTTGGGGCTCAGGCAGCTCAGTGATGCTCAGCAAGCTCTGCACTGTCCATCCCCCCAGTCCCTTAGCAGGGTTTCCTTCTGGCATTTTTGAGACTCTGTTGATCTCCTCCCCAGCTCGACATGGGATGCATTCTTCCAATATGCACACAGTGGTCCTATGTTACCCCAAGGGATGGAGCCATCCCCTCATCCTGGGGCAAGGATCATACCTAAGCTAGTAACTCTCTTCAGGAATACATCCCACAAATTCATGTCACCTATGGATGAAGGTGACCTCCTACAATTAAATTAATGCTGCCTTTACCAAGTCTATAGAGACTGGGAGATGGTCTGAAGTAATCAATCCTTTACCACCTTCCCTTTCCCTATTAAAAAAAAAAAAAAGAGTGCAAAAGCCCTAATACACCTTCAATCAATTTATCTTTTATGTTGTAAAATCCTTTAAAGTATATTGACTATTTCAAAATGTGGATAAACGTCATGAAGAAAATATCTGATGGTTTTGGGGATGCAGAATCCTGTAACCTGGATAACTGGACTTAAAACGGAAAGTTTATTACCAACTGTTTGATATGGGCAAACTACATTTTTATCTCTCAACAGCAGCAACCTTAATACATTTCGCAGCTTTGCCATTAAATACAGAGAGATTATTTTCCATCTAATTTCTAAAAGCAGTTTTGTGGCAGAAAATGGGTAATCAACATGGAGAATGTCTGTCTTCTGAAAATGCTTTTAGTCTAACATAAATGACAGCTATTTAAAGGCAATCACTTGTGTTTTATATCTCACACAAAAACCAGCAGACACAGTACCCAGCCTTTGAGACGAAACACTGATACATGTGACAGAACATTTCAAGCAGTAATAATCAGCAGCCACAGATTCAGCAGCGCCCAGAAAACAACTGAAATATCTCCATTAGAATATGTAGCTTTTTTGCTATTGTTGATCAGTCTTTAACTGGTATTATGTGGTACCGTATTATGAATAACTAATTATCTGCATCAGACAGGTATAGGGGATGCCAATCACCTTTGCTCTGCAGTATGTACACTGATAACTTACACATCTATTAAAAAATAAAGTGATTTTCAACATATCACCCAGGAGGCATGCGTTCTGTTCAGTGACCTTTGGAAACTCTAGTCCAATGAATAACTAGTGATGCGCAAATAAGTTGAGAGACAGTAGATAAAAAGTGCCTATAACCTTATATGTTATCTGTTATGACGATGGCTATGGTAAAAAGATATATTACTCTTTCATAAATTGCCTGAGAGAGCAAATCAATGAGAACATAAACTTGTAGCCCTTTAAGTTGAATGGTTATGAAATTCATTATCCTGGACAATTAAAAATATAACATGGAGAGAAAGTGCAATGAATTGTATAATCTAAGTATCTAATTTAATGGTAGCTTGCTACCTTACAGGCATTTGTTCATATGGCATCAGTCATATCTTGGTAAAACCGGCCTTGCATTCAAACATTTTATGTAGAAAGAAGCCTAACTGTGTTTACTTCAAGATGATAAAACTTTGTATTACTAGAATGTTGGTAGAATGTTGAAGGAATTCAGCCATGACAATCTTGCATCCATTAGCCAAAAGAAAACAGTTACGTAACCAAAAGGCAAGGAAACCCCACCAAATCCAGGATGATATGATGCAGCACGAATTTTAAATCTCACCCTTTCTTTGTGCTAGTTTTAAATCACACTACCAGAAAAGGCTTCACTGACAGCCCTGACTATAACTCATGCAACTCAGACTTGCATAAACACATCCGTTACACATGGATATGGTCTGCAGCTTTTATATAGTCACTTGAAGATTCAAAACACTTTTGCAATTTTTGTTTTATAGCATAAGACTACATGTCTTCTATTATCATGGACACATGCAAGGAAATCAAGGAGGTTAAAAGAGAAAAGATTCCACAGTTCCAGTTCATAAGCTAAGAGGGAGTTACCAAGTCACATGGGCTCTTCCCAATAAACAAAAGCGTAGTTAAGCACTGACATAATTATGGGGAAGAAAAGCATTCTGGATACTGGTCTGCAAGTAGCTACACTTGAAAATTCTTAAAAACATGAAAAGCTTATCCTGTTGTATCACTCACATTTTCATTTCATGTTTTAGAATGAAAAGTGTACATCTTCAAAATAGAAATAATTTTATTCTTAACAACTTTTAATTTCATAAGTAATTGCATTCTTTTTACTACAGATTATATTTTTTCCTATAAGTGAATAACTAATTATACTTACCCTCTCCAAAGTAATTTCTTCAAATTCATATTCAATTTCTGTTCCATTGACCTAAAGAAAATAAAATCAGAAATTTACTTAAATGCACATGGAAGGTAATTTGGTAGGGATACTGTACAGAGATTCCAGTATGTTCAGTTTACTGAAGTACATTTTTCAACACATAGGTGAGGCTATCCAAATCACAGAGTACTTAGCTCCCCTTTGCCTTGAATGGCAGGTAATCAAGTCTATCATCTTGAAAACAGGAATAGTTCAGTATGTAAAATACTGAAATAATGGATGACTAACTCACTTACATAATATGACTGACATTTGATATAGTGAGTTCATGGACTTTGTGCACGTTTAAATAGTTACCAAGGTAATAGTTTCATGTCAAAAATAGAAGACTTGTTTCTAAAAATTACCCTCACAAATGGAAGAAAGATTAATTATTCATTGCCTTACGAGCTCCAATTTACTTTCCAATACACAAGCAGGCAGGAAATTCATAGTACTTATGTAAAAATCACTGGCTGATACATATACTGAAATACATCTTGTTTACTATATTAACCTAGGGCAAGAACATGACAGAGGACCTTTGCAAGAGACAGCTGAACGGCAAAAAGGCACAGAATGTTAATGCAATTCTTACGCCGAGTTTCAGTGTCAAAATAAATTAAGCTACAAAATGTAGAGCACCAAAATGGATTGCAGTGGACAAGAAATCTATCAGCTGAAGACATGACACTGATTTAAGCAGCATTCTGAAACCTTGTTCCAGTCTGACATGGATTTTTTCTGTCCCTCTAGGCAACTCACTTAACATCCCTTTCTTAGTTTCTTCATTTCTTAAATGGGTAGAGTACCACATCTGAGAAAGCTACAAAAGCTGACTGTATTGTAAGTAAACTGCAGAGTAATAAAAATACTCTATTATTCAAATCTCATATAAATTTCAAAGCGTTCCTTAGCTATGGCTACTCAGCATTTTTTTGATTTGGCCAGAAAATACTGATTAATCAAAAATAATAGATAATGCCCATGATTTATGCCATTTCATTTTTTGTGACGATAGGATATTTCCTGGAAAATAACTTTATTTATGCTTATTTTTTATTTTTATTTATACTTAATCTATAATTTTATTTTTATTTATACTTAATTTATATGTAATGAGTAAAAAATTATTTTGTAAGTGCAAAACTGAAGTGAAGCATCAGGATTGACCTAATCTTGGAGGAGAAAATTTGTTATTTCTCAGAGCAAGAACATTTATTACTCGTCCCCAGTCCAAGCTGCTAATTTTGTATATTAGCTTTCTAACTGCAATCAGAAAACTCCGTACACAAATCATTCTTTATCTAGTCAAGCACCTTTCAAAATGTAATTAGGTACTTCTCTTGTGAATATTATAACTAGGTGCATGTATCTGCCAAACAAAAGCTTCCTATAAAAGGCACCAGCTATTTAATTTGTCTGCAATTCAAGATCTGATAAACCATGAAATCAGTTATAGTAATACAACCCCCAGAACCTGCTTTCAAAAGAAAAGAGGGAGAGGGAGAAAAGTCCAAACAAATAACTGACACTTAACAATTCAATGAAAACACAGCATCAATGAATACAACATTTAATACATACATAACATTTATATATTTTACATTATTATAATCAGGTAATCACATTACACTACACTAAACCCATATATGAACAAAAAACTTACTGTAGGATATTTTCCTGTTCTATGTTATCACTTTAATTCTTTCCCCATAGACTTTTATTAATATAGGCAACTTACTAGGTAGGACCAGCTTTATAGCTATTCCATTTTTTGTCCTTTCTTGTCTAATGGTAATGAAATCAAAGCTATCTATATGTCTCTGCTTTCATGAACTTCTCTTTTATCTTAGGTTGGTGGATAGCTCTGATCTATGTCTTCAGTTCCTCAGTCTTGCTGTATAAAGCTGTCTTTGCTTCACTGCTTATAATCACTTTTCCTTTGCATTAAAAACTCATTAGTGCAGCAAAATGGGAAAAAGAGGGACACGAGAAATGAGCAACCTCTGTATAAAGATGAAAGGAGAAAACACAGGCTGAATACTCAATTTGTATTTGCACACAAACAATATCTTGATTATGATCACTTGAGGGGCTCCTTTTATCATCCACACTCACAATTCCAAAAAGGTCCTCAGCTCAAATCGCCATTAATCGCAGCAGAGATCCATTATCAGGTTCCATAGCAGCAGGGATGATATGAATTAAAAAGATGGTCTTGATCCAATACCTTTTGGTATATAAGCATATATATCTATATATGCAGTTCACTGCCCTGTTTTTGTTGCTGGTTGCTCAGAAGACCGATGCAGCTATTTCGTAAAGGATCTGATAAGATATTGCACCTACCTGAGGCAGGTGGAAGGATGAAGTATGCAGTACCGTTCATTGCTAGCACCATTGTATTTCATATTTAGACTCTCTGGCTGCACCTACACTGCTAAATTGGAGTCAGCTTTCAGCCAAGTCTCAGTGCTTAAGGCTGTTTCTGTCTGGAGCCTGCTCGAAACAAATAGCCAAGGAGCGAGCCAACGGTTAAGCAGGAGGAGAATCATGGCTCCGGTGCTAGAACTGGCTTGTCGGTCCTCTCATTTAGCAGCATACGGACATACCCTCTGCTTTTGTCTATTTTAACTTGACAGTCTCTGGCCTGCCAAAGCACCTAAACAAGCTGTCTGAACACCCAACTTTCATTTCTTGCAAGTAGTGGGAAACTGTTGCTATACCTCCCTTTACATGAGTTTTCTGAATTCTGCTTTTATATCAGATTGCAGCAAGAACACACAGCAAAATTTACTATGGCCTGTATGATTTTAAATAGCAATGGAAAAGTCCAAACCTTTTCATATGGTTTTCTCTTCTCACCCACAGCCAAAGAAATCATCAGCATTTCCAAGTTGATTTGGGAATATTCTTTCACATCATTCAGTGTGTGCAAGGTTGACAACACATATCTTTAATCTCAACTAAAGTTTTAGATTTATTATGCTGAAATGTGAGGTAGTCATCTAGTTCTCTTTATACTCAGTGAAAAGGAACGGGCACTTCTGGGTCTTACTTCATTTCATCCTACGCTAGAAATCTCAGATAGGTGAGATGAATTGTGCCTCTGACGTTTCCTTTCACTGAGCACAAACAGAGTCTAAAAAAAGATGTGTAAAGTTTGGTGAGCACTTGCCTTAAATCTGTTTTCTCTGCATTACTCCTAACTCTAGACTGGTAACAAAGTTCTTCTTAAGGGATGCCATATGTTTTTCATAATTATACACCAGTGAAAGGCCAGATCTCTGGTTTAGCAGCTTTTCTGATTGCTATTTTGGGCTTGTCTGGACTTGTAACTGGCAGCACACGGACAGCGTAATATCCACAAGCCCAGCCAGTTAGGATGTCCATAATTAAAAGTTTAGTCTCTGCCCTCTTCCAAAACCTCAAAACCAAGATACATTGCTGCTGGATTCCCTCTCTGATTGTCCCACTGACACTCTTTGGAGAAAGAGTGCCCAGCACCACATGTGACAGCCACAGGCCCAGAGGATTCTGGCAGAAGTGGGTAAGATGTACACAGGATAAGGTCCATGAGAAGACACAATCAACCACATCTCTTCATCAAGGCACAGAGTCGGGAATCAAAATGTGTCTCATTTAGGATCTTGCTTTATTTCCAGGAGAACATGAAAGATACTGTTGACCAGGACAAAATACATAACTGTTAGATGAGGAACAGGTCTGCATGAAAACTTCAGATATCTTGGAGGGCCTTTGATGCCCTGTTGTTCAGGAACAGCACCACCGAAGTACACTTCTGGTGCAAGAAGGCTTCTCAGCCTCCTGACCATACGCATTTTCATGATCCAGAGTGTGATGAACTTACAGCCCCTGTAGAATAAGTTACCATATCTCAATTCCCAATGTTTAAAGCAACTGCTTGCAATAGCAAGCTACCAGTTGCCTTTCATTTACAGCTGCCCCTGTTATACTGGAGGAGAGTCCCAAAGTTTTGACAAAAAACCATCTTTAGGAAAGAGATTTAATGCATGGTAACTATCCAGATTCCAGCATTCAAGAGAGATTTCCTGGTGGAGCTCTAATCACTACTAGAGTTCACTTATCTTTCTAAGAAGAAAGCACTAGTCATCTTCAGATGGCACTTTCTTTCAGGAGAAGGAGAAATAAGGAACAGGTAAAAAGAGCCTTTTATATACAATTTTGTGAAAAAACTGAAATAAAGCCAGCACACAGAACACCGAAACAAGGACCTGACAGATTTGTTTGTTCCTTTACATGAATAATTTTACTTTGACTTTCCAGGAAGTTTCTCTTGTTTAGCGCAGACATAAGTGCATCCTTGTTTAGGATGACATAAGCAGCTGAAGTACTCTCTTAATGAAAATCTGTTCTACAGACTATTTTACATTCCCAAAATCTTTAATAACATTCTGTTGGGCTTTTAATTTTCACATGTTCTGTCAATTTATTAAGACTTTTATAGATAAGGTTTTTCTCATAGTAATAATGATTTGATACTCTTTTTATACTTTTGCAATTATTTGGTGTGATAGACCTGTTCACACTCAAACAAATAAACCTTGCCTAATTCTTGCTACATTTCAAAACATCTACCACTGCATCCACCCACTCAATAAAATAAAGATGTCATCATATGAATTTAATTATAAGAACTGCATTATGATAGTGGCAAAACCATCAAAACACTGACAATTTATACAACTGTAATATTTCAAGACCACTGCACCTATTTCTTCTAATAAATTTGATGTCATTAGAACTATTTTTTTAGTTTTATTTTCAAGAAGATTATTTTGCCTAAAAATTACAACATCTGTAGACTTTTATTACATACAAAAACCTTCCAATTATATTTAATTGGATTCTGATTTTCATCCACCTTCAAGAATAAAAAATGCTGCTTCTACTTTTATTATCATATGCATAGGAAGATAACTACCCTGTCACTGATTTTCACTCACTATGCACATTTTTCTCTTGGCTGTATGGTTTCACCAGTTGCCTAACCACCCAAACCTCACTGGAATACAGGATTGCCAAAATCTTGTTGGACAAGTAACCTTAGGACATATTTGTCCTTTAAAAATTTCCAATTTGCTGCATAATTAAGACAGTCCATTTTACATTTCGGAAACATCAAGGCCATTTGGGTAATTTAACAAGTATAGGATTTAAATAGCCTTTAATGATTTCTGGTTTATCAGCAAGACCAAAGAACGATCTTTATTTAGCCATTTGCCATCTCCAGATTTAGGTTATTTCTTCATTAATTGTCAAAGCATCCTTATTGTTTTCAAGAAACCTGCTGATGTCCTTTTGATACTGTTTTTCAAGAGCATTAAAAGTTTCCTTTCTCACTGCATATAATCATACAGAAAACAGTCTCCTGTGTTCTTTGATTTCAAATACAGTGATTTTGTGTTTTCAAATTGTTTTAAAGAGGCTTCCAGAAAGTTTGTAATGCTACTATTCTTTATCTGAGTGAGTGAGTGCATTTTATGGGTGTTTTATACAAGATACCCCGCATCTATTTTTAATCACAGCGCATAAATAAGCCCACTTCCTTCTTTTCCCCCATATTTCCTTTAGGACACAAGGATGGTACGTTAAGCTCTTTGGATGACAATTTACCATAACCTCTTTATCCAATTTCTTGTCATAATATGACTGTTCTGGTGTGAAGAATGAAAAGTGAAAGAATATGGTTTTGAAAGAAATTTATACTTCATCAGGAATAGGTCTTAGAGTATATGTGCAACTGATTTGTGGATCCTTCCAAAGATGCCTACAGAGCACTCGACCACCCGTCATTTTACATCTTTTACAGAAGATATCACCCTCAACACACAATAAGCAGAGCCTCAAGAAGCCAAATCCAGCTCTTGGCCAACACCTGTAAAGATCTGCAGCACAGTCATGATCAGCTTGTACCCTGTTCAAAGAGTGCTTTTTTAGCTCATTCTTTTCTTCTTGAATGACTCTCCAAGTCTTGTTCTCCAAGTCTCCAAGTCTTAACTTCTAGTCAGCCACCTTCTTCACTGTTTGTGCACTACACATCCTTTCCTCTCTTTCTTCCTGCCTCACTGTTACCCTTGGTTTTCCTGTCTTCATTCTCTTGGAGAAAATATCCATTTAGCAATTAACCACTATCACTCTTCTCTGGTTGATTCCCAAATCCCAAATTTTATCCTACCTTAGCTCATTTCTGAAATCTTGTTCAGAACAAAATAATGTTTTCTGTATCTCTTCTGTACCACCATCCCCTAGCACTAATCACAACTTCTCATGTTTCAGCCACCACTTTTTCCTCTGATTTTCATTCTTTTCATGTTTTTTACTTGTTTCTTCCTTCATACTACCTCCAAATCTTTTCTTATCTTTTTCTCTCACGTACAGATGCATGCACACACATACCGAATTAAACATACTGTACCTAATCCCACTCCATCCAAAGGGTTATTCATGATTAGTTTCCTACCTTCTCATCTTTTCCAACTAAACTTTTAACATAATCTTCTGTCATGACTCCTATTAAGTCGCTCAGACACTCCATGTACCTTGATTCCTTTCACTAACATGCTTCACCTGCTTAATCATAGTTTCAAAATCGCATTCAAATAAGGGATTCTTTTCTGGCTTCCGCCACTTTCTGCTCTCACTCCTCACAATCCTTTCTCCTGTTTAGGAAATATCTAGATTTTTTCAGCTATTTTGCCTCCATAGATCTGACACTTTCTACAGCCTTCTTTTCTTCAGTCTTCACTGTCAAGGCTGGCCCTCAGGCT
>BOSO01013371.1:0-24801 GCA_018403395.1 Gorsachius goisagi
GTGCTTAGCTGCCAGCCGGGTTAAACCACGACAAGGAGAGAATCAAAGCAGAAGATAAATGTAAATTTTTGCCAGAAATGGTAATTAACCATAGCCACAGTAATGCTCTTCAGCATTGTTAATGGCTTGCTGAAAGACACGATAGATAGCCCATTAACTTGCAGTCTTAATTCTAGGCAAAAAGTCTTTTGAAAAGGCATAGTCTAATTTAGCCACAAATTGTTGGGCTTAAGGCAGTAATTGGATGAATTTCAGTGGCCTGCATTATACAGAGCAGCCAGCTAGAAGTTTATACAGCTGACCTCTCTTGACCCTATTCCCCCCCCCCCCCAAAGTCTACAGCAGGCATCAAATGTAATTCATTTTTATTCTGCTATTTACCTGCTATGATTTTAATAGAAATCTTTAAACTAATCTCTGAATTCAAGATTTGGAGAAGTCCTTGTGAGGGCAGCAGCCTCATTTTAGGGAGATCTACATGAAGCCATCCAAGGGGAGGCAGAAATGAGGGACAGTTTGTCTCTGGAAAATAAAGCTCTCTTAAACAGTCCTCCTCAAAGAGGCACTCAATCACCAGTCACATTGGAAAAAACTTTGCATGTGTGGTTTTCTGGGAATGTTGCGGACATCTGCAAGAGGTTTGGTTTGCTGAATAGGGGAGTTGCCCAATGTTCACTGCTATCTGTAAAAACCTCGCTGTGCTGAAGTACCTTCCTCATCACAAGCAGACAATGAAGATCTCAGAAAGCCATTAAAAGGCAGCGGGAACCCTCAGGCTCTGAATATTCTCAGTACACATGCACAATACAAGCTCTTAAAAGCACCTGGTTTTGAAAACAACTACAGCAATGAAAAGAAGGATGGAATTTAAATGTTGCCCTTGAATGTATCAGCAACTAGTAGAAGCCCTAAGCAGTAATCGAGTTTGAGAGATATATATATAAAAAATATATATAAAATCCCTTCCTTGTGGTTAACAACTATTTTAGTAGCTAACAGCCTGAGGTGCCATCGGAATTGCTACTGTAATAGGGATTTCATTCTTTTTATAGCCTGTGCTTATTTCCTAGATTTATGAACAAATTTTCTTTAAGCAGATCTTGTACCTAACAAGAAATCAGCACCTGGTGATAGGAAGAAAGTGGTGTGGAGCTCTCAGTTATGCGTGGCTTGTAGGCACGTAATAGTTGTGAACTCTGACTATAATTAAAAAAAAAATCACTCCTTTAATAGCGTGGATGCACTTCAACTGGTATAGTCTTGCACTGGTATATAGGGCAGATTTTCCTCCCTGGAAATCTCTGGGAAAGCTATAAGCCATCTAGAACAGGAGTTAATTAAAAATTGCTGTCTTACCACTACGGGCATGTTCTGAATCACCTCAGTACTATTTAGTTATATCCTTAACCAGAATAATCTAGTAAACCTAATAACTGAGCCCAGATTTGACTTTCTAAGATGAAGCTCTGTCAGTGGAAAGCAGCAGCACAGCCTGCCCTGAGCAAGGAGGGGAAAAGGCAGAAACTGTCCCGCTGGAAAGGGAAGGTCCCAGGCACCTTTCTCGTCTCGTGGCAGAGTGGTGCCTGTGAAAATCAGGGGACAAGGGGGCACTAAATCAGGGAAGATGTGTGTGTCGTAGCATCTCGTATGACTACACCAAGGTTTGTGAATTTAAGGCTGTATTTAATTGCTTGCTTTAAAGAGCTTACCCCCAACATTGACAGCTCTCATTTCCCAAAAGGGCACAGTGTTTCTGTAGTCCACAATAGCAGCTGTGTGAATAACCACATGAACTCCCCGCATGGCAGCAAGGAGCAGATTGTAGTCTCAAATGTCTCCTTTCATCACTGTCACATGAGTGGTAGCTGGAGAAAAATAATATAACCATAGATTCAGGGGGAAAAGAAAAATACAAATCCACATCCCCACCTTCTTGCAGAGGGAGGATCCTGCTTGGAAAGCTTTCTTCTCCACGGGAAAAGCTGAAGCACACTAACTAATGACTGTGCCATTTGAATACATCACACCAGGGGAAAATACATCCCTGTTTTGGAACCCCAAGAAGCCAAACTGCATCTGGTTTAATTCAGCACAGCACTTTGCCGGTTTGCACCAACTGTGGGTCAGGACAACTGTGTCCGTCACTGCAAATCTCTAGCATGCATCCAAGGAAGTGTTGGGCAAGAACAGGAGATTGCTGGCCCAGAGCTGCAGCTGGCCACAGGACTTGCTCTAGCACGTGCCAATGAGGGAAGCTGTGCTGGACAGTTTCCTTAAGGCAGAAGATTTTTAGAGCTTAGTGGGAATAACAAGAAAATTTCAAAGGACATTGCACAGAGCTTTACTTAAATTGCAAATGCTGTAGATGGGAAGGGAAAATAATGTAACAGGTTAAAAAGTTTCATAGGAAATTCCTCCCTTTGAGCCATTCTGAAGGGGTTTCTTTCCCCCCATATCTCCTTTCTCCCTGTCTCCTCCATCAAAATAGCTGTTCCGTACAGAGCTACCATTAACATCTACTGCTAACTTTCTTGCTTTGATACAGCGTTGTAACCTTTAAGCGGAATTTTTGCCTTTTTCCTTTTCTGTAGTTGGGAATAGGCCAGGAAGGAGCTGGGGTTAGGAAGCTGTACTCCTTGGGGTAGGACTGCTTTGGGAAGGAGACGTCTTCTCTGCCCTGCACTGGCAGCTTCCTGGAGAGCCCCGTGCAGCCAGGGATTAGGGTAGGGATTTCTGAAGGATCACGCACATGAGCAGCTCAGGGAAGAGCCTGTGACTGCAGCCATGGAAGTGGTGTGATATGGGAACCCATAGTGGGCAACTAGCAGGACAAGGGGATAAAAGAACAGGGTTATTGCTCATGAACTCAACAGAGACAAAATTCAAGATAGTAGGTCAGCTAGTAAACATGGTATATTGGAAGAGGCAGCAGTTTTACAAAAGGGTCAAGCTGGTTTCTTAATTAGCATAACTAAGATTTGGTGGACTAGCTCATAGGAGTTGTAATAGTAAATGAAATTAATATTAAAGCACAGAGTTGATTCAGCAAGAATAGAACAGAAAAAGAAAGAAGGCATTGCCCGCATACCAGGGGTAATACACTTGCCTGGAGGACCAGAGTGCAGAGGAGGATCCTCCTGCTGAAAGTCTTTGCCAGTGCTGAAAGGTGGAGCAGGGCAGTAGCAGCCCCATGGTGGGGGGGATTTTGCTGCTACTTAGTGGTAAGGGGAAGCCCATAACCTGTCTTCCTGAAGTGTTAAATAGTCTCTTTTGCATCACCTGTCTTAAGGCAGCTGGTGCAATTAAGACCAGGGTGAGAATGATGAGAGCTCAGCCAAAACCAGCGAGGATACGAGGCAACCAGGAGAAATTTTCAAACTGATAAGCCTGATGAGCTTTACCCAGGGCTACTAAAGAGGTGATGGATGTCACAGAAGCTTTATTGCATTATCAGCTACTTTGGAGAACTTTTGGAGGAGGCACTGGAAGACTGCAGTAGAGCAAATGAAACACCTGTGCTTAGAAAGGAGGTAAAGAAGAGCCAGGAAATTACAGAACAGCTTGATTTCAACCCCAGGAAATTCAGGAACATATACTTCAACAACCTGTGTGTGAGCACCTGTGTGATAATAAGGAGAATAGAAGCAGCTGACATAGATTTGTCAAGAACAAATCAAGTCAGATAAATCTCCTTTGTTCTTATGACAAGTTAACAGGCTGTATGGATATTGTGGAACAGGTCGGTGTCATCTATCTTGATTTTAGAAGGGCTTTGGAAGCTCTGTGTCATTCTCATAAGCGAGTCAGTAAAACATGGTTAAAGTAAGCTCCATTAGGGTGAGTACAGAGCTGGCTGAATTACAGTTCCCAGGGAATTGCCCGCTGTGGTGGGTGGCTGCCCTGGGGCTCTCCAGGGCTTATTGCTGTATTTGGGTCTTTTTATACAGTTTTCATCAAGAATCTGGCAGATTTGTTCATTAGATCAGCATAACATCAGATTGGGAGGGACTTGAAGCATGCTGGAGGATTAAAGTATGAGCTGAAAGTAACTAATAGTCTGAAAACAAAAAGAGGTGGAATTTGATAGGGATAAAGAGAAGACATTGGGCTTAGCAGGGAAGAGGCAGCAGGTCTTCATGAAAGAATTAAGTTGGGCTCAGGAGCTACTGCTTGTCAGCAGGGTCTTGCAACTGTGAAAAAGACGTAATTGTACAGACAGGTACAAATAGGAGAATAGTTTGCAGGACAGAAGAAATAAATCCATCAGCTTTAATCAGCACTGGGAAGGCCACAGCTGGCAGCTCCATCCTGCCCTCCATGCCTTCTTCCAGAAGAGAGCGGCGCCAATGCCCAGAGATACCGAAAATATGAGCTGTGGAGAAGGAGGAGGTGCATGAGAGCCACGTTAACCTAAAGGAGAAAACAGCATGGAGGGGAAGGGGATGGTTTGCAAATCATGAAGATAGTTGTAAAAAAAATTACAGAATTAACCTATTCTACTCATAAGTTTAGATGAGAAAGCAAGGACTTAAACCGCAGATTAGACTCTACCAACGGTAATGGCCTGGCGGCGCAGAAATTGGCTGCCCGAGGTGGCTTGGGGACAGAATGGAAAAATATCGGGAAGGTTGTGGCTGAGCTGACTCTGCGTTGGGGCAGAGTGATGGGTGTTGTTGGTAGTTGGGATGGCCCTTCAAGGCTGCTTCTGCCTCATTTTTCTGTGATTTGCTGCGGTATTAGGCCACAGGCCTCTCCTGGAGCATAGATTATGGCAGCTTCTTAAGGTTTAAACAGGTTTTTCTTCAATTGTGGCTGCTTTTAAGGCAATTGGCTACCTGGAGCCTGGGGAAGCCAGTCTGGTGAGTTCACCTGCAGAGGGAGGATTTCTGGTGGTGATACATCCTTGAGAGTCCTTTAACTTGCTTCAAGTGTATCTCCTTTTTATTGCTATCTCCTAACAGATAGGATCTTCCTTATAATTTTTTTCTTCTCTCATTTGAAGCAGGCTGAAGGTTTGGGTAGTTGGAGAGAGGGAGTCCCAGCCCACCATTAACCGTGCTGAGCACCATGAGCTGCATTGGCTTGTTTGGGGTGGGTGCTCTCAAATCTAGTAAAACAGGTTGCTGTTCCCTGACATCCCTTACTGTAATCCACCCTGGTGAAACATCAGAAGGCAGCTCTCAGGACATGATCAAATGGATCAATTTAATATATTTGAGCATGTTTACTGAGACTCACCTCTCTTTTATGCACAGTGCAGTAAGGCTACTATAGGTTTCTCTCAATTATTTCAGTAATTTCTTTCACAATATCTGCAGTAGATGCTGAGCTTCACTCTATTATTGTCAGGGTTTTTTGGTTCCTTTTCTCAGAATTGGTAATTGGTTAGAACAGTTCAGGAGCGTGTTTTTTTGTGCTTTTGCTGTTAGTCCATCTGGTTGAGTAGAAGCAACTGGGTTGGCCAAGTTCCCATGTCAGGTACTCGGTGTGCATGTTGCTTCTTATCCCTGAGTGGGGACTTAGATCCTTCCTGTGATATATCTCCCAGGGTTACACACTACAGATCTTTTTGCTTTGATTTAGTCCTACGCTGAAAAATATCTCTGAACTGGAAGTTATTCTTCATGCAGTTTGTTTAATCCAAGTTCCCACCCCATGCCTGTAACTGTGGCATCTCCAGCATAATACTAGCTGTCTTGAAAGGGATGCTTATGGCCACTCTATATATGATTATGCCCTTCTTACCTGTGGTGAATTTTTCTACTTCTCTTGCTAGTGAACCAAAAAGTCTGACTTTGATGTAGTCTTATTGAGACAGGAGCTCTACAATCTTCTCCCCAATAAAACCACATCCTCCTGTCACCAGGTAGACCCAGGCTCTGTCTGTTTCTGAAGATGCTTTTGTGATTGAGGAGTAGAGAGAAGGTTGCTGCCAAGATCCTACCGTGCACTATTAATCTCTCAGCTAATATGTTTTTTGAACTAAGTCTAAAGTTTAACTGTCATGTAATGGTACTGGCTGAACATTAACTCCATCCAGTTATCTATAAATCACATTTTCACTGGCAGTCACATGAGTGCTGCCACAGACATCCCAATGCTACGTACAGGCCGATTCCGGGCTCTCTGGCTCAGCCTTTCCTTCCACCACAGCAGTGTATCATCAGCAGAGCACCACCAGCTTCCCGTGCTATGTGGCCAGTCTCAGCCCGACATTTTGATGTCAGGTGTTTTTCCACCCAGGACAGCCCTCCCCCAGGGGCCAGGTTGGCAGTCGTTGTGGCCGAGGCCTCTCTGGGTGTTGCACAAAGACAGTGTGTCCTAGGCATGTGCTTCAGGCAGCAGCCTTTTAGTGGAAGCTGCCAAAAAAAAAAAAAAAAAAAAGCTCTTGTTCCCATGCGCTAGCAAATTTGTATACGTGGTGTATGGCAGCAGGTCTATCCAGGGCTGAGCTGCCTTGTGCACAAAGCAGGCAAGGTCAGGAAAGGCCGTCTGCAACTGTATGAGCACCACCTCCACCAGGCTGAGTATCTGGTGTGGCTCTCCTGAATTAATTCTTCTTGGAGTTGGAATACAAACATACATACACATACATGCATGCATGCACGCATGCTTATATAGGAGGAGAAAACTCTCTCTTAAATTGAAAAACATCTAGTAGTAAAAGCTCTGCCACATCCTTTGGCAAATTATTACAATGGTTAATTATCATTAAAAGAGTGCACGCTTGTTACTTTATCTGCCAGGCAGTGGCTAATATACTTTTTCCTTGCTAGGCTGTAAAGGACATGTGCTCTCCAGTTAGTCATGTGAATTAAAATAAAAGAAAAAAAAGGATTGGCTTTGTCTAAGGGTGCTTGATCCTGTCCTAAGAGTGGGGTAGGGGTAGCAACCTCTGGCCCGGCTGCTTCTTGCTTTGCCTCTCTCATAAACGAAGTAGGGCCTGGGCAGCTAGCAGTCTCTTGCTGAAGCCAAACAAATTACTTCCTTAAGTCTGGAGTAGTCAGATATTTTCCAACCCATCTTTGAACCAACTTGTCACCATTTCTTTGTAAACTGTAGCCATGCTGTCCTACCAGAAGAAGCAATGGTAAACAGGGTAAGCTCATTTCCCTGCTTATTTTATAATATGTACAGCGTTGTAGCTGTCTTCCTGGCCATAGCGTGGCTTGGGAAGCTTAGGAATAGTTTGGTCCCACATCAGGATCGTTGTTTCCCTGTCCCCAGTGTCCTGATCTCTGAGCACAGGTTACAGCTGCTGATTCGGGCTGTGCTGGGGGTACTCCGGGTAGCCCTGCCCTGGTTGTGTACAACAGGCTGAAATGTGGAGCAACACTGTCAGTGCTGTTCTTACTATAGCGGTAACATTTAGCTGTCTTTAAAAAGCAATGTATGGCATGCTGAGCATGTGGTTAATGAAGAGTTAAGACAGTGTATTCAAAGAGTAACTGTGTTTTGCTTGTGTGTGTATATATATATATATAGTTTAATCAGCTCCTGCTAGAAGTTCAATCTGTTCAACTCTACCATTGATATTTTTCTTGTGCTGTGTTAAGCATTAGGAAATTGCCGTTTGCTCTTGCTGTGATTACAATCAGTGGCCATAATGGCCCAGAGACCAACGCGGGCCTGATGCTAATTTGGTGCTTGGCAGGCCAGCACAGCCACAAACGTCCCGAGAAATTAATTTAGTCTTTTATCCAGCAACTCCCAATCTGTACAGTAGTGATTAACAGAACTGCCTTCCCTCAGAGGACTTTTTGCAAGGATAAATATATCAGAGTTGGAGGTGTTAGGACACAAAAAGCAAGATAAATACACCCTGAGAGACCCAGAGAAGTGCTGCATGGGAACGTTTGGCATCGAGTAACCTTGAGTATGTATGTCCTCATCAGTGATGCAAAAAGCTGTATGAAGCAGAGGCCTTGACACTGTGGACATTTTCCAGTGTTTTCAAGACTTAGCCTTTGCTACAGTATTGGTATCTGCATATCTGCAGCGTAATCTGATCAGTAGGGGGAAAATTGGCTGTGATTTACACATCTTGTGGTTTTGTTAGGATATTAAAAAAACAAGTTCAGAAACCAGAAGTGTCATGTTGCTGACAGAAACAGCCCAGGTCCTCTCCTACAGCCAAGGCCCATGCAGGGTAAAGCCTCCCTTTGCAAACAGATGAGTAGTAGCATCTAAATGCATATTGTTCCCATTTTTGGAAGGTTAAAAAACTAAAAAGTCCCTAACCAGAGCCTCTTCTAACAGTTTGAATTGTCACACGAGGTGATGCCTCTGGGGGTCTCCATAAGCCCAGAGGCAAATTCAGAGAAAGCACAAGCAGGCAAACAGCCGCTTCTGGAAGGGTCAGATGCCCAGGAAGTACCAAGGGATTGCAGGGAGGGGGCCTGGGCAGACGTTTCGGTCGCAGATCAACCAATCCGACTTCCTTGAGCTGTAAGGAAACTTCTGAGGAAGTGAGGCAAGTTGCAAATAACAACAGATATTTACTTTCTGCTCTTTAAGCACTGCAGAATTCTCTCTCTGGCTTGTTCCCCTGCCACACAGCTGCTGTAGCCACCCTGGCTCAATGGAGGAAAAGCTGTGATCCCTGTATCTGTACTCTTGTAAAGCTCCCGCAGGAATGGAAGGGCTGTTCCTGCAGGAAGAGTCTGCCATATTCAGGTAGTGCCTCGCTCTGCAATGCAGAGCAAGCTGCTCAAAGCTGACATTGCTTGACAGCTTACCTAGGCTGCTCTAGGAATGCAGTGCCTCAACCTGAAGGCAGGATATGCCCCTGTATTTGTTACTGTGGCTGGGAATGCAGCGCCGTGACTAAGTGTATCCTAGAGACAAACCTCAACCCTCTGAGCTGGCAGTCGTGCTTGCCAAAGCAGTCCAGCCAACCTCTGCAGAAGAGTTGGTCCCATTGTGGGCAAGGCAACTGTCAGATTTGGCTTTAGTTAATAAAGGCCTTTTTGGCCCCTCCACGCCACGGAGGACGACCAGAAGCAGGGTCTTTATGCACAGTCTTGTTTTATAAGAGACCCGCAAACATATAATCAAGAGAAAGTTGAGATGGCAGGAAAGCAAAACAGATGCCCTAATTTCAGGATGCAGTTTGCTTGAACTTGTTTTGAACTTTGCAAATACAGGACACCTGACAAATTCATTTACAGTATGTTTATTTCTCAGTGCATTACATGAAAGGTCTTTGGTATTTGTGGGTTCTTGAATACTGTTCCCACTCTGCTCTGTAAGAAAATGCTGAATACAAAACATTCCATATACAGTAACAAACCCCATAGCAAATAAAGAGAAATAGATAATTTGAACAATAACATAGCAATATGAAAACAGATAAGTAACCATGCAAGGGGTGGAACAAACAGGTTGTGTTTACAACAAACATTAGAGCCTGCCATAAATGATTTCATCACATCAGATGAGATTTATTCTTGCTCTAAGTTAAGAAATTACACGTGATTGCAAGATACTGCGTATGGCTGCCCTATAAAAGACAAAATGGTTGTAAAGCTTATTACAATGAGAGAAGCTGGGACCATTTGCACACATACGAAACACACTGATATAAATAAAAAAATACTGTGTAAAATAACTAGTGAAAAAGTTAACATTTCCTTCTGTGGATGGCGATGCGCTTTGTGAACAATTATAGCACCTTTGAATTGCTTGGTTTCAACGCGATCGCAGAAACAGCGAGTAGTTTAAACCCCTATACCACCAAACACCAGAATGGAATGTCATCTCGAATAAGACAGAAGCTGTAAACCTGGAGGAAAATGGATTTCCAATAAATTGTATCGAGAAGTAATTCCAGAAGCTGATTGTCTTTTAGAAGCCTTTGTCACAGTGGTCAGGTTCCTACATTAAAATAGTTCATTGCAGAGACTGGGAGCAAACCCTGATCAGAGCCAAACTCTCAGAAAGCCGCTTGTGAGCCATAGGCTCTGCTCCACTGAAAGCAGCACCAGTCCGTGCCTGCTGAAGAGCGGGAGCTGATGCTTTATGGCCTGTTCCTTTGAAAGCTGATGGCAAAATGACTGTGGAGTTTGGTGGGAGCAGGTGAGGGCTCTTCTCTCTATTCATTCCTATTTCCCTGGGTTGCTATCAATTCTTTACAGTAAGTGCAAATTAGATACTCTGCAGAGAAGCATTCTCCGCCTCCCAGGAGTACCAGATTGCTGGTGAACGCCAGGGTGCATGAATTGCAAAGATTTTTGGTTGTGCAATGCACTGCTGCTGCTTCTGGTTAGCCCAAGGCAAAGAAAATGCGTTACTACTACCAGAACTGATCCAAGTCAAAACCACATTGGATCTCAAAGAAACATTAAGAATTTCAAAAGAAGTCTTAGGAAAAAAAAAGGGAAAGAACACACTATGGTATTGCACAGTATGCATGTAAGATAAAGCACTAAACATTTCAATTAAAATATATTTCTAAATGAGCACGCATTCAGAATAAACCCACTCTCTAAGTTACATAGACATGGCAAAATGCATTATATGCCCTGGCTAAAATGAACTTCAGTATCCCGCCTAAGATGGAAAATGTGGTTGGAGTGGTTTGCTTAGTCATGAATATCATTAATGTCAGCATGTGAGGCTGCGTTCACCTTTAAAACACAACTAAACTGGGACTGCACAGTGTGCTCCAACCCTTTTGTAAGCAGAGAGGAATGAAACCCCAAGCCGAGAGAGAAAGTCCATGTGGTATAATCCTTACTGTCACCCAAATTAAAGATACAGTACCGCATAAGAGAGAGAGATGTAGCCAAATAAAGCAAGAAGTGTGGGGAGAAAAAAAATTACATAGCTCATACAGAAACCTTGGAAAAGTCAACAATTAAAATGGTTGAAACCCAAACCTAACCAGTCTTTTGACAGTTGGCTTGGAAGGATTCATTACAAACAACTTCAATTAAATTTCCTTTCATCTTGCCACTAGTTTGTTTTAAATAATTTAAAATCCAAAATCCCAGTCAATATGAGTGACTTGAAGAGAGCACTTGTCAAGCTAATGCAATAGCTTTGAATTCAGGAAGACAAACTTGGAGGAACAAAAATTTCTCTTTCCATTCAGTGTGAAGGCTCCAAAATGTCAGGGAAATGAAAATGGTCTCATTGTACTCCCTCTCCCCCAGATTCACCCCTGTAGCTATAGAATCAGTGAAACCAAATTTTGCCATTTCCCTTTTTAAAGATTGCTTTGGTTTGGTTTAGTTCCTGAAACTGCCAGGAAGGCACCTTCTTAATGTGACAAGCGACTACAGCCAGCACCAACCTGCCCAGCGTACACGTTTAGACTGAACTGAGATTTCTCCTCAGCCTTCAGGTCCTGATTTTCCGACATCTACTGGCAGGCATAAGAGGTTATCTCCTGGAAGCCACCAGCCGTGTCTTCTAATGTCCATGTGATCAAGACCAAGGTGGTCCTGATTTAGCAAAGAGGTAATCAAGTCCTTCTCAGTTCCTACACAGTAATCAGTCTGTAAATGGGGAAACAATTTATTTTTTTTGCAAATTTAATTCTTAAACGGAAAGATTATTTCAAGATTATTTCAATTATTTCAAGAATGTATCAGTGGCTGCACCATGCTTAGCTGGTCACCGGCAGAGCTATTGCCCTCATGGTAGGGAATGGAGGGCCAGGGTCTGCTGTACAGCACTCCAGTCATTCGGCAAATGCTGAAAAGCTGAGCTGTTTGTATTTGTGGCAGGTTTTAGGCTGGGAGCTGGTTGCCAGCCTTCTTTAAGATACCGATTTAATTCAGCATCTTCTGTATACACATTGTCATTAGGGTTAGTGCTGGATTTGAAGCTGAGCTGCATTCAAGAGACTTTATTTCATTCTCCCAAAAGGCTTATGAATAGAGGATGACTGCTTGAGGTCAGTAACCTGCTTGACTTGGGCAGTTCTACTTGTCTGATACAGTCTGCTGACTGTATCACACTCCAGCTGTAATTCAGAGTACAGGCAGGCAAAGGAATGTTGGAGCCCGAAGCATCAGCTCTTGGCAAAACTCTGCATTCACTTCAAATGCTGGAGTCTTAGGGAAGGAGAGCACCTGATCGTATCTTGCCTTCAACTCCCCAAACTTTTCTAATGCTTTGGACGTGTCCAAAGGAAATGTCCAAAGGCAAACTTGAGCATGTGGAAGTACAACCTGAACTATGGGGGGGTAACTGCTGAATGAGCTCCACCACTGGTGTTAGCCAAGCAGCATGAGGATTCAAAAGCAGGGCAAGTAAATGTATTTATTGCAGCCTCCATGCCAGCTTAAACCACAGCTGTTTATTGTTTAGCTGTAAGCAGTAAAAAGCTTCTGTATGAGGACAAGCTTCTGGTGCTTGCTCAGCATCAACTTACTTACACCGTTTCACCTTTTTTGGGGTGGATGGTTGGATTTCTAAAGAACAGGGCCAAATGAAGACAGTGAATTCAGTCATCCTGAAGTAGCCTGTAACCTGTTCATTTCTGAAGATGTAACGCTCTTCAGAGGAAAGGTTTGGATGTTCTGGTGTCCCTGTAGGTCTACCATGTTTACAATGCATATGGTAAGTTAATTTAATGTGTGGCCAACGTTGGGCTGGCAGAGGTCCTTAAATTTAAGCCTCATTTCCAGTGTACCACATGCTTCTGGTTTCACCTTAGGAAGATCACTTTGGGTGACAAGGGTTGCTGAATACATGGACCGTACAGTTGTTGGTCTTCACAACAGCTTTTGACAGAAATATTGTAGCAGTACAGTTTGCCTTTTTCAGACAGCTGTAACCTGCACTAGGAAGCAGCTAGAATGTGACCAATTTACCTGACTTATGCCATAAAATGACAAACACAAACTCAATTTGCTCACTTTCATCCTGGGCTGAATTTGAAAACTGTCAGAATGGGGTGGGGATTAAAATATTTAAAAATTAGTACCATGGGTTCTGTTGATCAGTCTCACCCTTTCTAACAAAAATCACTGTCTACATGATTGACGTCAACTTGTCTGACTTGGTTTGCACAGGAGGTGTAGTGATTAATTTGTCACTGAAGGGCAGGTCCAACTTCTTAACCCTGGACGCTGGGACTTCCCCGAAACGAACAAGTTACTGCAAAAAGTAAAATGACTTGGTATTTACTCCCAGCGTAAGATAAGCTCTTGACAAGACTCTAATTCCTTAGGCTGTGGTTTGCTGTCTCCAGATTCAAATGGCAAGGGTTTACTCATAAGATAAAAATGAGACAGTGTGAAAACATTTTTCCTTATTGATGTAGGATTAAGAAACTATTGCAAAATATCCTTTTCTGTGAATAGTTATTACTACTACTTAAATTAATTAGCTCTGGATGTATGGACAAGCTGAACACAATATGGGAAAATTCTTGCACAATTCCATCATGTCTCATACAAACTGCTCTGTATTTTCACAGGAACAGTCTAATCTCACTGAAGATAGATAAAGTCAACGCTGCCATGAACATTTGCATCAAACCTCCCTGCTTAGCCAACCACGAATAGAAATAACGCCACTCACATGCACGTAGCACCATGAAAAGCCAAGGTTTTGACGCTAAAATCCAAAGAGTAACCTGAATTTTCAGAGTAACAGTTTTAAACGTTCTTTAAATTTTCCAATTTGTTCTTTGCTTAAAAGAAATCCTTGCAGGTCATGCTTTAATGGCCTATGGAAATGGTATCTTCACCTGGAAGTCTGCATGACACCACCACATGAAATAAAAGCGGATGCCACCAACTATGGACAAGGCTAAGGCTTGGCTTTGAGTCTAGATGGGATTGATTGTCTCTGCCAGTTAAGCAGTGCTTTAACTGAAGAACTTTCAAGGGCAGTGAGGAAACAAGGGGACGATTAAACTCTCGAGACACAGCCAGGAGGTGTCATTTCTGTAGACACTGTGGAGGATACCTGCCATCTGTTATTCCAAACGCAAACCAACAAAATCAGGGAAAATGTTTGTAAGACCCACTCAGAGCTATGGATAAAACACTCCCTGCTATAAGGGCATAGTATTGGTCAGGTGAGGAAACCCAGTTGCCAACACTGCAGCCTCCTACCCACTTCATTTGCACTCTGCAATTAAACACTGGGATACTGTATCTTTAACTGGTGAACAGGCACGGTGAACACACAGATGCTCCTACTTCATCCGATTGCTTCTCCTTTTGGCTTCACTGTCATCCAGCAGTGAAGAGAGGATCTGGTAGGCCTGTGGTTGCTGGGGTCCTCCACGTTTGATCTTGATGCTGGTTCGCACAGGGGAGCCTGGGATCACATCTTGTCCAGAGCCTGGCTCAATGGAAGATAAAGAGTCTGTAAGGAGAGAAAGTCACGGGAGAGCGCTATTTAAAAGGGGAGGCTAAGGAAAGATTAAATGGGCCCTTCTGACTGATACCTCTTCTGGGAGAAGTGTCCTGTTGTCTTTCCATCCAGCAAGCCATTGTGGAGCTACGTGTTTGCTGCCATCACGCTACTCCTATATTAGGTCTTTCCCCTTGGCTCTTTGGGGTAAGGGCTCTTACTGCATGTGGCCCAGCAGGTCCCGTTCTCATTTGCAATTCCATTTATAAAGTACTGTTCTTTTATTGATTATAATTTTGCTTGGGCTATAGCTGCTACTCAGCATTGCCCACAGACTCCTGTTATTGAAGGATGAGGCCAAGTGGTCACTGAGAAGTGATGCTCCTCGGGGTTTAAGTACCATTTCACTCCTTGTAAAGGAGGACATTCTGAGGCACTGAACGACTGAATGAAAGGATTGATCCACCCTAGGCTACAGCCAAATTAGCAATAAAGCTGGGAATAAATATTAGCTGTCCATTCTCCCAGCATGCCGCATGGTAACACTCACCTCCCTCTTCCTACAGCGGCCCTGCCCTACAAAGCTAAATATGTATTTGACTATGGCCACTCTTCTATTTTTCCAGCAGTCAGCAACAGATGCTGATAACTTGATGCTGCCTCATCATCTTTAATGCCCCAGTTTCTTCTTCCTTTTGCCTTCAGAGATGCTTGTTTCCCTGCCAAGAGCCCAACCTCACGAGCCAGACACCCAGCCTTTGCTTGATCCCACGAGGCAGCATCGCTGTTTCCAGCGAGCGGTTGGCTGCTGGAGGATTTGTGCTGTGTTTGCAGAATTTGGGCTTTCATTTGTCCTGCTGAGCTGCTCCCTGCAGTTTGCTAGGCCAGATAATCTCAAACTGCCCTTCCATTGCAGGGAGCAGGTTTGTTTGCTGGTATGTTTTGCCATGTTGCTTGGGTGGCTGTGGTTTTGGAAACCATGCTGGTTGTGAAGTTTCTTGGGAAAATGAGAGCATGCGATTGGCATTTCTGCGTGGGTCTTTAAAGCTGGGCTGAGATGGGCTGCCGAGGAACCTGTGGTGAAATCCTTAACACCTACAGTGGGAACATAACCAGATAGTTGGCACTGGGTGATTTAAACCTGTGTGGTGCCTTTTCGTGTAGGGAGGTCTGTGCTCAAGGATATTCTGTTTTGTTATTTTATGTCTTTTTCTGTTTTGTTTGGTTTTTTTTTTAAACCATATACACATAAAGGGAGGAACATAATTGCACAAGGGAAAAAGTGCCTTGCTTTCCAAGTTGTGTTCTGAAACCATATTTTTGTAGGGCCTAAAATATGTCCTAAGTTAAAGAATGGAACTATCTCAAAAGCACAGAGTAAAAATATAATTATCTATGCTGTTACTGGATTAAAAAAATGAATTATTTATATAAAAGACAATATAAATGTTTAAATATGGCCTTAACTACACTGTACAATTAAAACCCATCCATTTGCACTGGTATAGAAGTATATGTGGGTATAAGTAACTCGCCTCCCTCCCAAGCAATAACAGAAAATACATTTATGTCAGTAAAAACGGTTTGCCAAAATGACTGCTTCAAAATAACAGCAGCACATGCCTTGTTGCTGCTGTGTTGCCAGACAGACAATGTATAAAGTAGATAAACTAGGCAGCTCTGCAGGGGCAAAACTGCTTGAATCCCCCGATCCAAGCCTCAGTGTCCACACAAGCTTCCTGAAGAGCTGACATTTTGCTTTATACAAGTATAAATGAAGGAACCAAGTAAAAGATAATGGAGGGCCAGGCCCTGGGTCCTGTAAATACACTCACTGCTCTGTGCTTGTGGACTGGGTTTCCCTTCCCCTCTTGCCCAGAGAACATACTGGCTGGGCATGGATTGCTGCCTAGGTAATCTAGCGGGCATCCTCCTGGTACCTCCACCATCACAAAGCAAAGCAGCATAAAAACAACTCTTCCTGCCCTCAGTGTATAAAATCCAGTGAAAATATGAAGCAAACCAGGATTAATGCAGAGGCAAGGTCAGGGTGACTGTGGTTAAATCATGGGTTTGTGATTCATGATTTCCCAAAAAGCTTAAGCTGCTGCTGCCCATTGCTTCTAGAAATAGTCCTTTGGGTCACTAAAAGACACGTGTCCATTGAACAATGAAGAGCAGTGCTGAGAACTAACACGGTTCAGCCATATAATGGAGCACCACGCACTGACACTGTTTCAGCTTTGAAGTGCCCAGCAGCATTTTCATTTTAGCGCTGTGCTGGCTCCAGCAGGAGCAGAAAGCACACTGCCTTACTGCACGGTAATAGACGCACTTTGAGTCACTTGCTTAGGAACTGCTGGACATTTAGCTGTTTAGCATTTCCCCAGGCTAAATCAATATCCAAAGGGCACTTCATAATAAAAGCAGATGTCAATCTCAAGGAAGGTGCGAGCAGCTTGCTTTACAAGTGAGGCCAGGGATGAGGTGCCATGTGTCAAGGAGAAAAAAAGAAAAGTGCTATAGGACTTGGGTAAAGATTGCTCATCTCAGTGCCAAGGAACAGGCTTGCTTCTCACAGGCTGGGATAGTAGATCGAAACAACATTCTGCCTCTGCTGTGTTTCTGAAAGGGGAGGAATTGGCACAGCAACTTCTGGCAACTGTGAGAGAATTGATCCTCAAGTACCCCAAAGGGAGAAGTCTGACCTGTGATGACTGCACAAGTCCATACTCTGGTTAAGGGAAGAAAACACTCGTTAAGGGACGAATCCACACACTGTATCAGCAAATTGCCTCAATAGAAAACTTAAAATCTATCTGAACAAAGAACATGTGAGAGTTTCTTTAAATCTGGTTGTGAAAATAGGTTTTATGTAAGTTATAATCACAAGACGTTCAGGGATCACTGGTTTTCAGGGTAATGTGTACCACTGTTTGGCCTAAAAACTTGAACAAGCAACTCCATGGGAAGCTGGTAGGTGATCTGTGCTACATGGCTTGAGCTGCTGCTCATGACTTGGCTTTCTGAATTGCAATAAAAATTATTGTGGAGGTCGTTTCACCTGCTACTGTAAAGCCAGAGTAACTAGTGCAGTTGGTGGAAGCTCTAGGTCTTCAACAGTTTTAAGCATCACATTGGGTACCTAGATTTGAAAAACCAACTTAAATAGATACTAGGCAGAGAGTTTAGGAGACAGGGAGGATTTTTAACCATCAAGCAGCTGCCTGAACAGAGCCTCCAGTTGTCTAGAAAAGAAAACCTTAGCAGCACTTACCATGAATTCCTATCATGTGCTCAAGAATTAATACCCTCTCAGCTAAGATCTTCAGAGCTTCTCGAAGTTGTTGAACACCTTCCCCCTGCAAGAAGGAGAAGAAAACTATCATTGGTATAAGTTGCAGAATAGGCTTCTTGTTCTTAAGGTTGCCTCCATAATGCCAAACTATGCAGTGTGAATGTTTAAAAAAGAAAATATGTGAAAGGAGACGTAAGCTGCAAGGGTTAAGTAGGAATGCAGGAGAAATCCCTACTTAAAGAAAAACTCCTCAGTTATACCCCACGTTTGTAGAGCCTCTGACCCAAAGCCAAGCCTTTCAGTTTGGTTCCTGCCTCTGCAGTGGGCCAAACCCAGGGTGTATATTCCTGTCAAACCTTCATAATGTGAAGCTTATGTTAACAACTATGCTGAACTACCTGGAGAACAGGTTTTGCTCTCATCTGACATTTACTTTGAACATCAGTGAATTACCTGGGCTTTCTCTTTGTTGGTGCACTGGGAAACTGGGACGTGTGGCTAGCACCATCTTGTTGCTCCCTTATAAACTGGAACAGTGGCATGCAGGCCCATCCTGATGGGCTTCACGCTGCTCTCACAGAGCTCCTAGCTGGGCCACACACTGCCTGAAGCCGATCCATGTACTTTCACATGCATTCAAGCTGTAGTTTCTTGCCTCCACTGCCTTAGATACGGGCTTGAAGGGACAGATTGAGGTTAGAGAGTATTTTAGGGTGGGAGAGCAGAGATGCGAGAACCCAACTCTGCATGTGCCGTTTGATCTCCTCTGGGAGTCTGCCCCTGACTTGTGGGAGGGACAGTGGGGGAGCATTCCCCACCTTGTAGCAGCCCTGTGTGGCAGAACAACCCTGGGACTGAGAAGGTGTTCAGAGAGCGCGGTGAGAAGGGCAGCTGACAACGTGGCCAAGGAAACCTCAAAGACCAGGATTTCTAGCATGTATTAAGATCAAACCAAAGGTTCAAATCATCTTGTTCTGCACTTTTAACTGTGGACAGGAGTCTTGACCTCCACAAAGCAGCCTGCCAAAGGGAATATGCTTGAAGCACAGTAAGGAGACAAAAAAGAAAGTAAAATAACAGTAGAAATACATGCTTACATCAGCACCTTTGTCACCTTCCTCACCCTTCTTGCCTGGTTCACCCTAGAACAGACAAGAAAAAGAAATTTGTTTTCATGTGACTGAGGACCCTGCCCAGGATCACTTGCATCTCATCCCTCCAAAGGAACAAATTAAAGACACAAGCATTTCACCAGCAGAAAACAAACTGACTGACTGGCACTTCATGCCAAGGGCCAAAGTCCTCTCCTGAGCTCTGTTCTGGCTCCCACCAGCTTCCCAGGAGGTCATCACCATTTCCAACACTGATGAACTTGGCCAGGAGTGGCCAAGCTGCAGGAGGGGCTGGCTGCCATGACCTGAGCCAACTACAATATCTCATGAAGATCTCAATAAGCAATGCAGATAAAAATACTGATCCCTTCCCCCAAACATGCACATGTTCATCTTTGATTTAGAACGTAAAATCCTCCATTCTACTTTCATTAATCAGTCACATCACTTTCTGCCTCTGAAGATGCTCATTAAGCTTTTCTTGAACAAAGAGCCCTATATGCTGTGAACACTGGTCTGATGTTTCCCCCTCAACCAGGACATTCATGCATTTCTCAAAGACCAGATGCCATGGAGACAGTAAACCACAAGCTAAACATAAAACAACAGAAAGGGCTAACAAACTGGTGAATAAAATAGAGTGGAAATGCCTGGGCTCCTCAAACTTCTTGAACATCCCTGAGATACTTGCCAAGCAGGGGTGGGTGAGGAGGAAGGACTGAAGAAAAGGTTGTGTGAATTGTACAGAACAAATTGGAATTAAGGAAGAGAGAAGAGAAACCTCCCAGAGGACCTAGGACCTCTCTGGATGCTGCCAGCCAAAAAAAAAAAAATCCCAACTTGCTCCAGTAGCTCACTTTCAGCCAACCTTCATCTCCACTGGTTTGTTTGCACCCTAGCTGTATGTGCCAGTGCAGACATCTCCTGTGTGCATCTGTTCAGGTATTGCCAAGAAATCATTTGGAGACATCTCTTAATCTCATTAAAGGGTTTCCAGCTCAGCTTGGCAGACCGAGGTGCAAGAGGGAGTTGAGAGCAGCTGATGTACTTTGGGCTGTTTAACAGTGCGCACCTTTGGGCTCTGGTAGTGCCAGGAACCTCAGGGGGCAGGGAGAGGGCTTCTGTCTGCCAAGATTTGGCTAGTGGGAATCTGCAAGCCAAGCACATCTCCCCAGTTGGCCTGATGCCTTCCTGATCATGGCATTTCAGCGCTACGCTTAACATGCAAGAAGGCTGTGTTTCATTTGCAGAGGAATACGTTAAGGTGAGGTTGTCTATTGAACAAATATCTAAGCTGGAGACAGTTGACCTAAGCATTGCATCTGAGAGAGCTGGTTGAACCAGCTGCAGTCCAGCTGGGTGGTATTTATGGTGCCAGGCAGGCACCAAACCCATCTGAGTCTTGCACACACCCGCAAGTACATCACTTACAGGAAATCCCTTAATGCCCCTCTCTCCAGTCAGACCTGCTTGCCCCTGTTGGAAATAAAGTAAGTAAGTGTCATTAGGAGATATTTTTCCATTTGACAAGAACATAGTGTAATTTTTACTTGTGGAATTAAGATGGCTTAATGAAAAACCTTACACTTGGGATAATACGAAAAAAATTCCTTTCCCTTGACATTATCACTTAGAGACAGCAAAAGGGGGTCATGGTTTTCTGTCAAGTATCAGCTCCAAATCCCATCTCACACTGGAGAAGTTTGGTTCTATACAGAGCTACTCAGCTCAGTACCCTCTCAGTAAGACGATTAGCAATTTTTTGAACTTTACAGCAGTCAGTTACATTATACCAGGAAGGAATTTGGCTGGATATTTGTTTCTTACAAAGATACTGCATTCTTCTCTCTAGTAAAACTGATGGGCTGATGCTGCCCCAGACAGCAAACAGAGTCCAGGACTCCCACAGAGCACTGATTTAATCTGCCTCCCGCACCACACACACATCCCTGCCTTAACCCCAACAGCTACTGATCAAAACACATGTACAATATTTTGGTTGACATTGTTCCCAGTGGGGTTTTTTGGGTTGGGTTTTTTTTTGTTGTTGTTTTAAACAGAAACATTTTGAAATGGTACGTGTTGGTTTGGGGCGGAATGAAGTGCCATCAAACTGAGCATCTTTTTTCCCTGTTTTTTTCCCTCTGCAGCGTTGGTTTCCCACCCCAGAGCACGCTGGGGGAGTGCAGAATCCCTGACCAGAACAGTTATAGATTATTTCATGAGAAAGCAGGAGCTGGGGAAGAAGCCGCAAAATTTAAAAGCACCTGTAGAAATCCATTGATGAAACAGCCATATATTTAACCTGGCTCTTCTCCCCTAAACGTACACAGAAACAAACCGATCCTTTTTTTTCCCCCAAAACTACCTAGCTGCAGCTGCCGGCGAGCAGCCGACCAGCACTAGGCAACGGCCTGTATCAACGCAAAGAGCACTGGGATGAAGGCCCAATTTATCAGGTGCTCTGAGCATCTCCAAAGGGAAATACCTGGATTCTGCACTGGAGGGAGTAAGGCCCCTGAAAAAGCCCAGGCAAGTGGCATATCAGGGAGAGGAGACATAACACGCTCAAAATATGTAAACAGACTGTTCTCTATGTCCAGGGGGAACAGGAAAGGATGTTATCAGCTTAAAGGGGATCAAAGGATATTTAGGCTGGGTGTTAGAAATATCTTTTATCTCAGGCCCTCACTAGCTGCACCTCCGAAGACTGCCTAGAGGTGATGTGGTGTATCCCTCCCTGGCAATGTTTAAGAATAAGATGAACAGAGGCTGATCGTGAGCGGCGCACATATAGATATGCCATCCAGGGGATGCACTCAGACTGCTTCAGGTCTCTTCTACATCTGTTCTCTCTGAGATTAAGCAGGAAGAATGTCTAATAACATTTTCTCGAATCTCAATAGATATTGTAAAGCCTCCTCTGCTTTTCTTTGCAGCTGCACAGCTCCCTGCTCTGTGCAAAGCTAGCTCTAATTTGTAGCCACCAAACCCAAAATTGCAGCATGTAGTTGTCAAAACCAGCATTCAAATCCACACTCATAAAGACAAAAAGCACACAGAGCATCCTACAGAAATTCTGCCAGAAAAAGCAATCGCCTTCACTTTCCATGCTAACAGAGGGAGGACAGGAAATAGAATTTATTTTTTTCTATTTAGCAAGACATTCTGGTATTTGGAAATCTCATTTGTCCCAAACCTAGAAGGAGAGTTACAATTCTGTGTATTTAACAAGGAGGGAACAAAATCAAAGTCTAAAGGATCTGTCTGTACTGAATGGACACTGTGCAACAAAGCTTTTGTTTCAAAATAAGCGTATTCTTAGCAATATGGTCAACCACAAACTAAAGCAAACAGTAAATGAATCATTAAGGAAGAGCCCTTATCAGTTTCCTGGATGGAAACTTGATATTTGCCATATACCATGCCTTTTTTTTAAAATGAAAATTAACATTTAATGGCGATGAATTGTAGTCAGTAACCTGTACTGAAATCTTATCGGTTAAGGTTTTGCTCTCTATCAGAATCTTCAATTCTAGTCCCACAAATACATCAGTCTGTAATCTATTAGTAAAGCCAATACATGCCCAAAGTGGCTGATCTGCACAAGGGAACTGTTATTAAAAAATTACTAACAGTCACTTAAAATGGCCTCTGTCTTTCAGGGAGCTGCAAGTGAGAACAGGGACCAAGCACCCAAAACAATGTGCAAAGATACTAAAATAAAATGGAGCTTTTTAAAAGCATGTGTGCTCCATCCTCAGATATCCGCAGCTCCTTGATGTGAAGTGCCTCAGGAAGGAATGAAACAAGCCACCTGGACTTGCTCTCCTTGCACGCTGTTTGGGCAGAGGAACATAGTTTAAGTCTGTTGCTGGTTATTGGCATGAATTTGGGAAGCCACCAAATTGGAGTTAACCAACTTGCATTTGTCTGTCTGAGCTCTTCCAGACATCCCTGTGCCTTTTGAATTGGAAGAGTGAGCAGAAATGAAAAAGAGGAGATGCTGTCATATGGGGGAAGCACATCATCTATTGAGCCACCTATTTACAGGTGGTGACCTCCACATTCACCTCCATCTATGCGACAGTAGAAGCGGCACTTGGAAGAAAAGGGAACTTGTTTCCTACAGCTGTAGCACAAGGCTGTGTCAGTGCATCCCCCACTGCAGATGTCCATCATTTTAGAGGTAACAACCAATAATTTTCTCCTTATTTTTCTTCCTTCCTTTGACTCTGCTCCACGCTAGGGTCTTAGCGATGGCCCACAGTCCATCTGTGCCCACTTCTACATTTTGCAGATCTAATTGCTGAATGGATCCTCCACCACGTACTACATTCTCAAGTGATTTTGCACTCCCAGTGTCTCTCAGAGGAGATTTCAAAGACCATGGCCTTTGGGAAAGTAAGCTGAACAGAAGGAGCTGAAGGCCCAAATGCCACTTTGAAACCCTTCCTGGTGCTTGAACGCTGGAATGAGAATCTGACACATTTATATCCTTGTTAGATTTTTCTCTGGTATTTCCTAAACTTTACCAGTTTGGAAATAACATTCAAACAGTCCTTCTATCTATATTTAGTTATTAGCACTTGACAACCCATCAAGGATGGAAGTATAGCACATGAACATATTAAGAACATCGTGACTATATTCTAAATATATTAAGAACATAAGTTGACCTGGGGAATGGCTTTGGTTCAGGAAAAGTCTGATGAGCTTTTACTGCCTTACTGACAACAGAAGGAAGATTTCAGTTAGACCACCCAAAATACTCCACACTAAAGAGCCTTGGTTGGCAGAGGAAAGTTGGTGTCCACAAGCCTTTATATACCATGTATTTGCTACCTGAATCTCTTTAGGGAACACCAGACCTTGCAAGCAATTCAACCCTTTATCTGTACTGTAAACCATCATCTTGTTTCTTGCAGAAGACCTAGAAACTCTGAATTTAAAATTGTTCATGGCTGTAGTCCCACAGAATTTGAAAGACCTATTTCGTATATAATTTCTGAGGCATTGCCCCTGATGTTGCTGGGAATCTCTCGGTGTATGTAAAACCTTACTCTCTCTCCTTGGTCTCCTTTGGAACCTTTTGGCCCGGGTTGTCCTGGAGAGCCCGGTAAGCCCTAGAAGAGATGCAGAACAAGAAGGAATTAATTTCTACTGTGCAACTTTTGTGTAGGTGTAGTGAATACATTTCCCAGTGATCCTCAGATCCTGAAAACCTCACACACCCATTAAAGCAATTGGGCTGGATTCTCTTTTACCCTCAAGTAACAACAATGGAAGCTCTGTTTGCAGATATCCTGAGACCTGTAGTTCCTGCATATCCCTCTGTTTGGGTCTTTTACTGCACTGCAGGCTACCGATGTAACATTTTTTAAGGGGTCAGTATGATAGGATAGTTCTTGTTCTCAGTTACCAAGAAGAAATTAATACACAGATAGTATGGTTAGCTTAAAAATCCCCACTAATTTCCCCCTCTTCATAATTGCCTCAGTGGGTGGCATGAGTAAGCATACATACCTGAAAATTAATTGGATTGTGCAGTGGAAATTATTTTGAAGCTGTTCACTCACCCTAATAAACAATTTTCAAATTAAGACCAATCTCTACTAATAATTTTGCTCCCTGGGTTGAATAAATCTATAAAGCAGTCACCAATGGATAAGAAGGGCATAGTCTCCAGATTTCTACTAATTGAACTGCTTTGCAGAAATCGATCCAAATTCTTAACTTATCCACCCAGCGAAGCCACAGCTATAAAACAGACAGGGAGAGAACAACATTGTTTGTTTATATTCATCATGTCAGCTCCCCATGACCATATGCAAGATGCCTTTTTCCACCTCAAGTGACTTGCATATCGCCTTGGAGACCACAGCAAATGAGACTACTGCTCCACCCCAGACCGCTGGTGATTTAAGCCAACTTGCTTAACAACAGCCCCCAGAAACCCCCACCTCTCAGCATCCAGAGAAATGGGCTTCTGAGGCATAGCTGTGAGGAGCCTCAACATCTGGTTAAGCAGCCCAATAGAATCATGGAATTGTTTAGGTTGGAAAAGACCTT
>BOSO01013372.1:2572-14654 GCA_018403395.1 Gorsachius goisagi
ACCCCAACTGACCAAAGGGATACCCCATACCATATGACACCATACCCAACCATAAAAGCTCCAGGAAAGGAGGAAAGGGTTGTGGTGGGGTATTCAGAGTTATGGCATTTGTCTTCCCAAGTAACTCTTACAAGTGATAGATCTCTGTTTCCTGGAGATGGCTGAAGTAGTGAATTAATTCCTTATTTTTCTTTGCTTGTGCATGCAGCTTTTACTTTGCCTATTAAACTGTCTTTATCTCAACCCACGAATTCTTGCCCTTTTACCCTTCCGATTCTCTCCCCTGTTCCACTGTGGCTGTGTGGGGCTGAGCTGTCTGCTGGGCTTAAACCACACCAAGCTAGTAGACCACAATGTTCACTAGCCTTTGCTAACCTTTTGGAGATCTATTTACACAGGCAGCCCAGAGCTCCTGTGCCTTCAGTAGCTATTGTCTCTGGTGCTAATGGTTAGCTTTGCTGTGGCCAGGCAAAGCAAGTGATTAAGAATTTAAGCAATATTAAGAAAGGTCAGTCAGGCATCCGCTATTCATCATCCTTTACCATACTGCACCCATGCAATGACCAGTCTCAGAGGCCCCAGGCATAATAGATCTTGGCAGCCTGGACATAGACACGCCTGAGCTTGCTCAGCTGGACTCCAAGGGCAGCCTGGAAACCCCTGCCCAAACAGCTGCTCATTAGGCTTGAAGGTGCTGTGAGTCTTCTTACTGAAAACTGTTCTGCTGATGGTCATTTTGGCTGGTATGAAGGATGCAGTGGTTGGGCAGTGTATATCCCTGAACTGGAAATGTGGCATTTGCAAAGCCTGGGTGATTAGTTTTAATGCCACATATTAGGCAGAGAGATATCGGCTAAGACAGGTAAGCAGTGCTAATTACATACTGAAAGAATGCTGCAATGCTAGTAGGCGGAAACAGGCATGTGATATATCTCAAATGTGTTGTTGCTGTTCAGTACTAGTACAGATTTATCCTTTCTGGTACCGCGTAATTTTGGCGTTATGCACCTGTGACAATGCAGTTTTCTTCATGTCCTCTGCAAATATCACTGAGAACAAAAAGAAAAATCTCAGCATCTGACTGTATATATTGGATCCCAGGTGCTACAAGTCTGATCAAGAGGTTGTGTAATTATGTAAGATGAGTTGTCCTGTAGTATCTAAAACATTCTGTGTAATGCCTCTTCTGGGTGTTACAGACCAGTCTTCTCACCCATTTTCCTCATCAACTCAAGCCTAGCTTAGCAGGAAGGTTTGCATCTGTGTAACATGCTCTAGGAGAACCTGCTTTAGCAGGGGGTTTGGACTAGATGATCTCCTGAGGTCCCTTCCAACCCTTGCGATTCTGTGATTGTGTGATTGGCCTGTGAACAAGGATATATATACCCTTTACCCCACCCTCACTGGAAATTCTTGCATTATAATTTGTTTCTGACAAAGTGAACATGTAAGTAAAGTATTTTTTGCTTTACCGTGCACACTAACAATTTTGTGATGACCCCGTTTGACAGCTAATTGGCTTCTTACCAAAAGTGAAAACAATAGTCACCTATTTTCAGCTGGGAAAACCACACTCAGTATGTTCCCTGGCCAAGATAAAGCACTGAAGCAGCATGACACAAAGTGCTCCTAGCTCTGTCCATGGCTTTTCTAACAGATCTGTTGATCAACTTACCTATTTTTCTCCCATGTCTTCCCACTTCTAAGGCATTCACTATTGACTGAAAGTATGTTTTCCTAGAGTCTAGATATTTTATTTTTTTGCACTAGTTGAGTATCTATGTGTGTGTTGCTTCTTGAGAACTGACATGGAGTTGTGTGTGTTACTAAAGGAGATATGTGTTCACAGACTTGGTGAGAAGTTGGGAAGTCCTGACGGGATGAAAAAAACATTGCTAGCTAGACTGAAAATGAAACCTTAGAAAAATGTTTTACATGTCTCTAGCTATTATTGTTTCCTTGGTGCATACTGTTGCTATGTTTAATATATGGAAACTGGTGAGAATAAACCAGATTGCTAGAAAGATTGCTCGTACCTGAAATGCTAACTGTTCTAATTGACAGTAACTTATCTTTACATAGGCCAGTGGGTAAAAGAGAACAGTCATTCAACCTTTGCACACTCACACAGAGCTATTGAAAATATACTTCTCAGACGTGACTAAAGCTGTAAAAGGTTTTCTGAAATCTCTGTTTGTGGGGTGAAAATGGGTATGTTTATTCTAAGTTAGAATATTTTACAGTCTTCCTTTTTAACTATTCTTCGTAAATGCAGCAGCTCCTATTAAGCTCCTTCCAGGCAGGATGTGTAAGTGCAGAATCAGAAAACAAAATCAAAGCAGTTCCTGCTCCTTGCAACTTTTGCATGATCTATACATTCTTGAATTTAAGTTTCCTTCCCCAGTAGAACAGTCCTGATACGTAATTTTTTCCCCCTTTGCCCTTCCCCCTCACTTTGCCTTTGCCAGCCATAACAGCACATGAAGCAGATGCTTTTAAGCCTTCAAGCCCACAAGGTTCTAGGAGTATACGTATCTGTGAGTCTCCTTCTGAGGAAGGGGGTATAGCAGAAAAGAAGGAGCTTTGTGAGGAGAGCTGGCTGGATCCCACCACCCATGGCTCCCTGGCAGGTGGGGAGAGCATGCAGTGTCCCTGCCATCCAACTGTTTAGGATTGTTTATCTTACACTCATGATGTTTTGATTAGTCAGTGGTGATGCATAAGATACAACTGGTTTTGACTTCCAGGTAGACAAAGTCTATGGAGCAACCAGAAGGAATCCCAACCATTTGTTGCTGGCAGAGCACTAAATAAACAGTAGCAACACCTACCTGTGTGGGTGGCAATTAATCACATCAATCAACCAGATCAGCTAGCAAAGCCTTTTTTGTTTTCCTTTCCTTTCCTTTTGTTCCCTCCCTCCTCCCACCTGCTTGTTTCCTGGTCGTTGCTCCTGCTGGTGGTAGAGCTGGTGCTCAGCTAAGCAGCAGGTCAAATGCCATTACACGGCTGGGTTATGTAGACCTTGTACCACCTCTTCTCTAATGGCCCAACCATTTAATGCTCTCAGCTTAATTCAGCAGAGGACTCTCAACCTATCTTTGAGCATGGATGTCTTCTCTTTTGGGATTTCCTAGAGAAAGGAGCCAAAACTACCGTCTGTGTGTCTGTAGACTTGTGTGTGCCTGCCCATCTGAACAACCCTCCTGGGAACTTTTGAACTCATTGTTTTGTTTTAGCTAAATTCGGTGGAGTAGAATTTGCAAAGATAATCAGTTCCTACAACTTTTCTAAGATAAATGTTCAGAGAGGAAAATAAGTTTGTCGCAGGGAAAGGTACCATCACAAACTCTTATTTTATTAGGCACCTGTAATAAACATGGAAGGAGACTTTATGAGAGATGGGACCATAGGAAAACCATCCTTCAAAGCCTGCATAAGCACCACCGGTAACTGGCTGTGAGACACAAGTCTGTAGCTTTGTTTTCAATGCTTTTGTTCTTTATTTAGCCATTTTTTTTTAAATAGAGAGGGGATTAAACATTTTTATCAAAGCAAAAAGTGTTAGAAAGGTACCATTCTTTCTCTTAAAACTGGAGGAATATGTTCCCAATCCTCAAGCTTTTTTTTTTTTTTTTATTTATTTAAACTAGATGTTAGGTAAAGACTTGCTGATGTGAAATGGTAGAGATTGCAGGAACAGGTACTTGCAGAAAAGTATAGACTCCAAGCCAGGTGCAGTGACAGTGGCAGCTGATGGAGAAGAAAAGGAGACCCACTGGAGGAACTGGATATTTCTTTAAAGACCTGACTCCTGTCAGACACCAGTTTGCCCAAAAGTTGAAAACATTGAATAGCAAGCATTTTTATTTCGTGGTGGGTTGTTATTCTGAAGTGCCTGAAACTTTTATGTGGAGGAGGTAATTAAATATTAAAAAAAATAATCTGAAGACTGGGACAATGTCCAGTTTTCTTTCCCACCTACGCTCTTTCAGTTCCTTCATTTTTTGAGCTCGTAACGGGATCTTCGGGCTGCTTTTGTCACAATATCCATGCTGTCATTTTTCCTGAAGATGAATTCAGCCATTACTAGACTCAAGATCTTGGCTGTGTATGATCTGGTGGGATTGAGCTCCCTGTTCAGATACCTTTCCTCTAGCACTGATTCCAGTTGTGTGTTGTACACAAGTACAAGAGCAACCTAACAGGACTTAATTTGGAGAAAAGAAAGTAAATAGTGTAAAAATGTCCTTCTGAAGTTGTGCTTGCTTACACAAAAGAATGGCTGTACCAAGCCAGTCTAAGGGTTCTTCTAGCCTTGAATCCTGTCTCCAAAGGTTTAAATGTGGGTGCCTAAGGAAAAAGTGTATGGATAGGGCAAGAAAACAGTGATGCAATTCCAGCCTCCTGTGCTTTGTGGTTGTGAGACTTCCTGAACCAGAGATGAAGTCTTTGTACAATTATACAATGCTATGAAAAATTCCAGCTGTAAAGCTATATCTTTTATTTGGATATTATAACATTAATGAATTATCCCTGCAATTCTCTCATACTTGCCAGGAAAGAGGTGTCTGGGCTGTTTTATCTCCCTGGTGGTGGTAATTGATTACCACATAATAGGTTAAGAAATACCAGAACAAGAAGAAAATATGCAGGAAATGTGCAGGTGGGAAACTTTTTCATCATCCATAGCTGGGCAGATAATAGTTTATTTCCATGCAGACTAAAAGCTGTGAGCAGTCTTAACTTGTCTGCAATATTCATGCATCTTTTGCATAAACTTAGGCCAGTTTTGCAGGCAACCTGATTTGTGGGTACTCAGAGAATGTAAAATTGTGGTATTATGTGGTCTTTGTGTGAAGCTGGAGGAAGTACAGAGCTTCACTTGGTGGCTCAAGCTCCTGAGAACCTCATACTTAGGCTGGAAGGCTTGAGGTGCATGTTCCCATCCAGTGTGCAACCAAGGGAGAGTTTCATGCTAACCTTGTCTGCCACGCAGTTCATCTTAGGGGGCTGCAGAAATTTGTTTCTCAATAGCTCACAGGTTATTTTTGAAACTCAATCCATTTAATTTCTTTAATGGCATAGGCAGCAATTGACATTGTGGAACATTGTGGACTTGCAATACAGTACACACTAGCTTTTAGTATATTAAGTAGCTCATTTTAACTCTGTCTTAAAATGGAATCCTTTTGCATCTTTCATTTGATGTTCATTACATAAGAAACAACCATAAACCATGACCTTAGTCCTTGGCCCTAGTGGAAAGCATATTGAATAAATATCTCTCTTCACTCTTGGCAATAACAGGTTTAATTTAGTGAATTTAGAGTTGAAGTTTATTCTTGTGTGAGTCACAACAAAGGCTGCATGTTCCTCAAAGCCTTAAAACTTCACTAGAGAGAAAAACTATCCTAGATTAAAATACCTGATCCAAAGCATAGGAACCTCTCTGTCTACTGTATAGATTTTAAGTAGATCCAGTTAATGCTAGAGGGAGAAATAACATGGTCAGATGAAGAGTGGTGAAGTAATACAGACTGCAACTAGGAAACTCCAGGTTTTCATCTTTTCAGTTCTTTATTAAAATGTCAGTTGTTTTTCCAGTGATTTTTAAAATTTCAGTAATTTGTTGCTCCAGATCAAATCTGTAGAAAAGCATCTAGCCCGACTTAAATGGAAATGGCTTAAGCACTCAGCATAATATTTTAGACTCAATTTGCTATTCAGAATTCAAGTTAAAATGAAACCAAACCAAAACACAAAAATGAAAAAAAACCCAACAAACCTCTGGTTTAAGAATAACTTCAATCACACAAGGGCTCAGCAACTGGCTTGAAGGAACATTGCATCCATGTTAAGTAAAACTCTTACAGTCTAGGAATTTGTTGCTGGCAAAATTTATAAAACCACCTACATGACAATGCTTTAGCAGATTTTGCCCAATAACTCTGCAGTCTCCTCCTTGCTTCGAAATGGAAGGCTACCAGAAGGTGACAGCGATGAAGCTGGCCAGGTTGCGTTGTCAGCTTCCCTACTATTCAGTCCTTGACTTGTAGTTTCCTTCAAACGCCTTTGGGCTGTCTTCTCCCCTTGCTCTTCACCTGTACATATTGTTTAGGGTCATTTGTTAAGTAGAGAATTTAGGATCTCCTGTCTGCAGCACAGCATGTCAGGCTGCCATACTGCTGAAATAGCTTTTCTTATACCAGGTTTTTCTCACCAGGATTAGATGAAGTTGCTTCCACTAAAAGGTTGATTCAGTTCAGTGACTGACAGGAAGGTGAACAGGAGATTTGAAAGCTTCAGAACAGAAATCCCTTTAATAAATCAGGCATGTTCTGCTTCTTACAAAATTAGCTTGTCCAGCTCTAGCAGGGATTAACATTTTTTGCAACTCAGAAGATAGTGTACGAAAAAAGAAATTCTTTATGGTGTTATTAACAGCTACCTTGCAAAAGTAGATTATGCCATTTTTAATTTAAAAGAAAAACCAACACTTACACTTACAGTCTGGCTTCAGTGAAGTAATTTTACTAAGTTCAACTGTTAAAATATAAGTTCAGAACCTAACAACTACATAAGTGGTAAAATGGCTAGCGTTTACTTTACATCTTCTATCAGTTAAGAACTGCCTGTGAACCTCTTTAACAAATTGTTCTCCCTTAAATTTCATTAATTCAACAAACTTCTGGGTCAGGCTTTTGTCCGCTGCTCTAGCAGCAGTATTTCTATAGAAACGTAAATGTGTATTGCTTGTGTTCACAATGGAAGGCTAAGGGGGTGCTGCTTGGTCTGAATAGCTGGTGACATTTGTGCTTCTCTTTCAACTCTCTCCTCTTTCCCCGCCTTGTCCTCCAGCATATCCATCAAAAACAATACTGTTTATCAGACCTCCATTTCTTGCAAGCACGCAGGGCAGAAATGTAATGCACATCTACAGTAACTTTAGCAGAAATCATGTTTAAGTGATGAAAGTTTACCAACCAGACAGCCCAAGAGTAAGGATATTTCCAGTCTATCAAACCTCTCTTTTTTTACAGACTCCTGGAGGATCCTGTAGTCCATGCAGAGACCAAAGGGATTGCGCCGCTGCTGAGTAAAGAGAGAAGGGGTTCAAAGACAAGGGGCTTCAAGAAGCTGTTGATTCTGTATGAACATGAAGGTAAGCATAATCTTGGCGTTACCCTTGAGTTTTTGCATTTCCCTTTTGGTCCTTATGTTTTCTAGAAGAGAGAAGGAGGAATATGTCCTCAAGTAGTGGCACTCCCAGTAATGCAGATCTCCTTGTACTACTTGTCCCATCCAGCATTTATTTCTTTTCTGCTTAAAATACCCACACTCCTCTCTCCAGTGCATATTTATGCTTAGAGGGTGACACTTCATTGTGCCTTATACGTAGCCATTTTATCTCTGAATGGATGCAAGATTATATGTATAAGAACACACCTGGTTTTGTTATTTGGCTCATTTTTATTACGTAAACACAGCTGGGCATCATTATCTTTGAAAGGGTTATTCAAGGTGTCCTTGTCAAGATATTTCAGGCCTCGATTTTGAAAGTACTCTGGTGGACTTGCCTTCAGAATGTTTTATTGCTTTCTCCCCCACGTGACAGTCACTCGTGGACAAGGTTCCTCTAATTTTCCAAGGTCTCTTAGTCTTCAAGAAAGACTGAACAAGGAGTGCTGGGAGATAGAATTTGTAATGTTTGTAGATGAGGAGTAACCAAGGAATTTCTGGCATCTGATGTTTGAGGAGTAATTGTGAGGATTAATTAAACAATGACTTCTCTGATAGAAAGGGATTCTGGTTAAGTTTTTCTATGGGCACAACTGTGACCCTCAGTTATATTTCGCTCTCTGAAACTGTTTGGATGTAAGCGCTGAGAAAATCCAGGGAAGACTCCTAATGACACAAACCCAAGGAAATATATCACTGAAATGAGAACATCAAGATTTCCGTTTAGTCTGAAATGCCACCCAAAGATGCTTTTCCAAAGACTTTCTGGTTCTCTCTTGGAAGTCTTACAAGCATTTGTTTCCCCTTGGGACTTCTAGAATTTCCCTGTTTAGACTGGAGGCTCTCTGAAGCGGAGGCGGTTTTGATAAACTGTGTGTACAGCACCTTACACAATGGACCTCTGATCACAGCCTGCATCTCCGCGTTATGGCAATGCAAATAAATATATGAACAACTGTCCTTGAATGGGAAGAAAAATAAAAATCGGGTTCCCCAGAGAGTTGACACATATATGGTAACGAGTATCCTATCATAATAATGTTGTATTTATTGAAATCCGAGATTCAGTAGACGTTCAGCTTTCTTGGGATGGCAGAACTAGTCTCCCATTTTGTCCTATATCCTTGTGTTGAATTTCTTGCTTGTTTGCTTTTTATGCTGTTTTGCCTGACACTAGGGGAGACTGTTTTACTAACATTTGTAGCCGTCACTTTGATCTGCAACAGGAAAGCCCAAGATTGGCTTCTCTGCCCATAGGGAAACAGATGAGATCAGAATATGCCAGTTTTAAAAACCTCATTAGATTGGCTCTAGAAGAAATAGTTCTTGTTTCTTAGTTAATTGCAAATTACATCTTTATTTTTAACGAAAACACTATGTTTTCTACACATGATTATTCATTTGTGAAGGCTGGAGGGTGATTTCCATTTATTCCTGACACACATGAGGTTATTTGTTCCTTGTAAATAAAAGAAAGATGATCGTTTCCAAAGTCTTTCATTTACTGCAGGTTTTTGTGCTTGCTTGTTTTCTAATGCTCCTTTGACCTAGCATTTGTTAGGAAAATTGTCACTCTTGACAAGGACTTCCACAAATGTATGTAGTTATAGAGCAGGGTAGTATAATACCAGACTGGGTGTGGGTAACGAAGGGTTCCCTTCGGTTCACCAAGCACTGTATAATTGTACTGGTGATCGCCACTGAGGTGATTTCAGACCAGCTTCCCTCTTTGCTAGTGAGGGAGGAAGGGGGACTTATTCAAGGCCATTCTGGAGAATCAGTGAGAGGAACACAAGAGGATCAGATGAAGGCCATGCCACTTCTATCAGTGTCTTCTGCCACAGCACTTGTGGGTGGTGGTGGCTGGGGAGAGAAGTGCTGGCAACTGCGCTTTGCCCTCGGTGTTCAGCATTTGGAGCAAGGCATGCTCCAGGGCCTGCTCCAGGATTTTGTAATTCCCCAGAAAGAGCTCAACTGAGGGTGTCTCTGTTAATTACTGACTCTTCTGGTGGGTAAAAAGAGTCTAGATAAAAGTCTGAATGTGCTAAAACACCAGGCTCTTTGGTGATAGCTGCAAGTGGCTCTGGGTATTGCAGCACAACTTAAGAAAGGTGACTGTGCAGCCTGCTACAAAGGACTAATGTGCAAAACAACGTCTGGTGGCTCAGCCATATCCCCTACCTACTCATCTACGCTTGGTTAGACCTGCAAGACTTTCCCCTGTTTCTGCTTGTTTGCACTAGAAGTGGAGGGAAAAGTCTGCCCGCATTCCTCCCCCGTTATGCTGTGACTATTCAAGGGAGCCTGGAGTTTCACATGATAGGTGCGAATGGCTGGAGAAGGATCTTCCTCGTTGCCAGCTTTCCTCTTCCAGATATTTCTTTCCTGCCTCTCCATGTGAAACAAGCGGTTTGCAGTACAGAAAATTCTTGGGGCTATAAGGACTCAGCAGGTGCTGGAAAGAGTTCTACAGGGATACTCGTTTAAAGTTGAAAACAAATTTTCTTTGACCTTTTTCATGCCCTGTTTGTGCTTGTTTGCCACCAGTGTTCGTGTTGGTGCAATTTGGGGCTGGGGGGTATAGGAGTGGTCACAGAGTAATAATTAAGCTGGAGTATTTGCGGCAAGGCTTTTCATTAGCACCAGAGAAGTGACTGATTATAAGACAGAACCTTAAGGCATCATGAATGCAAAACAAAACAGTTAAATTGTGTCCAGTCAGAACAACTCCAGTTGTGTATTTAGCTTATAACCATCCTTACAAAGCGTTCAGTCATTATTAACAAAATGATGTAAGAGATAATTTTACATGAATAAATATGAGAACTCCAGAGTAGGTGGCTGCCAACAATAATAACTTTTCTTTCCTGTGCTCCTTTCATCAAATGTTATCGTATCATGCATTAGCTAGCTACTGAGACAGTCTACATCTCACGTCTGTGAGAAGGTCTATGTCTCTAAATGGGAGGAGAGCTTCTTTACCCAATCGTAGGAAAAAAAGGAAGTTATCCATAACTACTTTTGTAGTCTGTGGACTATATAATGAAAATAGTTGAAGCCCTCTAAGATGGTAACCTTCAGTCCTCTTTCTCCCAAAGCATGTGCCAAGCATTTAGGTTTTGATTGTGTTGGGAAACTACAGAACATACCCATGTAACTTATTCAGAATAAGAAATGCGTCATTTTTCTTCAGAAGAAAGGTTTACTTCTTGGCAAACTTTGTCTTGAACAAACATTGTGAAATTTTGTTTTGGGCAACAATTCAAGAATACCCCAAAACTCTGTTCATAAGGGTGAGATTCCTGTATTTGTGCAGTAGTCTCTAGACTGATAGTTTCTCTCAAGAATAGATTTCGTAAAGCTACCTTCAAAAATACTCTCATTCTACTCTCATTGAAGGTAGCTTTACGAAATCTATCTCAAAACTCTAAATGTTCTATTTCTACAATCCAGAAAACAATTAAACCAGCTGTTAAGGAGTATGCCTGGCAGGTACCAGTGACTTAGATGGTAACGTGACATTCACATGAACTTCCTGTAGATAATTCAGTCTTACAGCAAGTCTGATAATTCTCTCCTCTTATCCATCTCAAATATTGCAATCGTTGCAAATACGACTTGAGTATTTCATGAGGCATTAATCATCTTTATCAGATATTTGGCTTCAGAAATTATTTTGTAATGTTGTTTACTTTGTTACTCAGAGATGAGTTATTACAGAACGGTAATGTTGGCCATGGGAAAAGGCTAAAAGGAGGTAAAAGGCTTTATCCTTTACATTAAGAAGCAATTGTAGAACGCTTGTGTGGCTAGGTGAGCACTTTCAGAGGCAGCTATGCCTATTCCTTGCTATCAGATGGTGAATAATGGTTCCATGGTCTGCTGCTCAGTTTGGGTTTCCATCCAACTCTGCTTTTCTAGGCCTACCAAAGTCAGCACACCTGCAGGGTGTAACTTCATTGGGAAAAATAGCACCCATCACGTGAACTTTCTTTAAAAAGAAAAAAAAAGTAATACAACTCATGACTTGGTCTCTTGCATCTTGTGGTGTGTGCATATACGTCTTATGAAAGACATTGAATTCAAATCCTGCGCTTGACTGGAGGCAGATGCAGTACAAATCCCAACAGAAGAGATCTCTGCCATGGTTGCACCCGCAAGGCTGCTTGATTGAATTTAACGAGGTTGGCCCTGTGCAACATAGTTGGCAAGTAGTTGCCAGAAGCATTTGATGAGCTTTTCTGAAATTCTGCTCCATAGGGCTGGCTTTCCGTAGCCAGCATTGGGTTAGGTTACTGTATAGCTTCTGTGTAGGAGGGTATCACAAAGCATAATTTCCCAGGGGAAAAACAACCTAACTCTCTGCTCTTGAAATGAACTATTTAGCCAACATGGAAGAGCTGTCCAGACTTCTCCCCAGATATCCCGATTTACACTTGCAGTTCAGCATGTTGCATCTGGTTAATATCTCTGGCAGCCTGTGGGTGGAGCGGCCTCTGATTTTTGCTGTACTTGAATAGATGGGCATATTGCAACCTGGTTGTATTTAACATTGCTTTTTATGTCGCATTCATGGCTGAGATGTCCAGCAGTGAACGGATCCCTGAGAGTGTTGTTTATCCTCCGTAGCCGCAGAGTCCTCCAGCAGCGTAGGGAAGACATAAATTAGGCAGTGAAGCGGAATCAGAATCTTCTTCAGACTGCACTCTGCCCTGCCTTCCCCCCCTCCCCCCCGCTATGGATGAACCTTGGAAAAATTAATTCCCCAGCAGTTCCCCCTCAGATGAAAGTGGTACCCAAATGTGGTGGTGTGCTCCCCCCTTCGTCTCTGACTCCCCCT
>BOSO01013373.1:0-54685 GCA_018403395.1 Gorsachius goisagi
ATCCTCCAGATCCAGGGAGATATAAATGAAGAAGGAAAAAGAAAGGAAGATTATTTTCTGAGAGACAAGCATATCTCTGATGAGGACTGTACAAATAAACCTGGTTATACTGGTATGATGCACACCATGCTCCTAGCATTAACCTCTGCTATGCTAGTAAAGCAGTTGCTTTTAGCAGATCCCTGGCATTCACAAAATCCAAAGGAGAAAGCACACTGTTGTCATGAAGCTTAAATTCATCATACAGGTGTCAATAAATCAGAGGGCTGAAAACCCTCCTGTCTATGATAATTCTGATTGCTTCAAGTGTAAACAGGACATAATCGTTGCAGGTTACCTTGACCTGAGCCAGCCCTACACAGAAGAGCTGGCAGAAAGAATGGAGGGCATGGAAGATGAGGAGTATCTGTGCAATGAAACCCTGCTATCTGATCTCACCATCAGAAGAGGGGCAGTCATGGTTTAATGCAGAGAAAGGACAAGGTAACTGGCATCAGCGAAGAGGAGAGGGACTTTCATCATAGCCAAAGCACTGAGGAGTGATGTTATTATGAGGATGCTGATCCTGTTGTCATAGCAGAGAACACTGGATCCTACTCTGAGCTGCAGCAAAGCAGAAGAGTCAACCCAAGAGGACCTGTTTGTGGAGTCAGAAAATGAAGCACTGAAAAAGCAAAAAGCCAGTGATTCAGATGAAACAGGCACACTGAGAAAGCGCAATACCAGAGGATTTGAGTAATAGGGAAAATAGTGGTTGTTACCTAGATGGTGAAGGTAGAATTTTCTCAACTGTGCTATTGCTGCTTTATGCCTGAGAAACTGTTGTCACTACAATCCACAAAACTGATATGCTATTCGAACCCACAGCCCATTTCCTAGTTTATTCTATGCTGCAGGACCAGTAGCCTAATCTACATTGTGTTGCAGGAAGACCTACCTCCAGCATGGCTATCATCTCTCTGGACTCCTGTAATGGCTTGGGCATGGTCCCATCCCTCACATCCCTCTCTCTAAATTGGAGATGCATGAATTAGATGGGCGGACTGTTCTCTGCTTGAGGAATTGGCTGGATGGTCACAGCCAGAGGGCAGCAGTCGACAGCTCAGTGTCCGGATGGAGATCAGTGACACGTGGTGTCCCTCAGGGGTCTGTATGGGGAGCAGTACTCTTTAATACCCCTTCATCAAGGACATAGACAGTGGGAATGAGGGCACCATCATCAAATTTGCAGAGGACTCCAAGCTGAGTGGTGCGGCTGACATGCTTGAGGGACAGGATGCCATCCAGAGGGACCTGGACAAGCTCGAGAAGTGGGCCCGCATGAACCTCTTGAAGCTCTACACGGCCAAGTGTCAAGGTCCTGCACCTGGGTCGGGGCAAGCCCTGGTATCAAGACAGGCTGGCTGGGGGCCGAAAGGATTGAGAAAAGGACATTCATCAGCACTGTGCTCTGGCAGCCCAGATGCACCCGTAGGCTGGGCTGCATCAAAAAAGGCATGGCCAGCAGGTTGAGGGAGGTGATTCTGCCCCTCTGCTCCTATCTGGTGAGATCCCATCTAGAGCACTGCATCCAGATCTCTGGAGTCCTCAGCACAGGGGAGACCTTCTTGTGGCCTTTCAGTACTTCAAGGGGGCTTTCAAGAAAGATGGGGACAAACTTTTTAGTCGGGTCTGTAGCAACAGGACAAGGTCTAATTGTTCTAAACTGAAGGAGGGTCAATTCAGGCTAGAGATAAGGAAGAAATGTTTTCTGATGAGGCTGGTAAAAGACTGGGCCAGGTTGCCCAGAGAAGCTGTAGAGGCCCCATCACTGGAAACAGTCAAGGTCAGGCTGGACGAGGCTCTGAACACCTTGCTCTAGCTGAAGATGTCCCTGCTCATGGTAGGGGGAGTGGACTAGATGTCCCTTCTAACCCAAACCATTGTACAATTCTATGATTTTAACTTTTTCTATAATCTTGCTGAAATAGGAAGCAACTTCCTGTAGCAGCTGAACTCTCCAAAGGCAGGATAGTTACTTCCGAAAGGCCGAGCTCACGATATAGCCTACTTGTTAAATTCAGGGGCTGTGAACAGTCATGTAGAGCAGAAACTGTCATCTTAGTTTTACTTTTCCCTACACTGCTGTCCTTAGTTACAACCGAGTGGCCGAGATACCAGCTAAACCTCTGGCTGTCAGGTGTTTACACACTTTCCTCCCACCTATTCATGCATCCTTTTTTTGTAAGGAAATATGCATCTTCTATGTATATCTTAAATTTTCAAAGGAGACCCTTTTTGAGAAGGGTGCAACTAAAGCCATGTAAGATCTGCTTGTGATGACATCATCATGTGCATGTGATGAAATCGTTACCTGGCCACTCTATTGTCTGCAAATCTTCATCTATACTGAGTAATCCTGCAGTCTGCCATGTCCAGCTGACATGAAATTCATTTAGTGTCCTTTCATTTCTGACCAGCATCCCTGATTAACTAATGTTTATGAAATAAAGGAAAGAAATGAAATCTAAAAGTAATTTAAAAAAAAAATCCCTAAAAATAAGTAAAAAGAGACAGCAGTGCTGAGGTTGAAGTCCTCTGGTAGCCTGACCATTGCTCTGAAGAACTCTGAAGGCAGAACAAGACACCTTTGGAAAGTATTTCTGGTGGCTGTGAACAGGCAGTTTCCCTAGCCTTTGGTGAGGTAAGAAAGAATATATGTGTTACAGATTCCTGGAAGTAGGACTGGGCCTTTCTCTTGCTGAGAAATCTTCAATTCAGCGGTTAATGGAAAGACAGGGATTTTCCAGTTTTGTGATAGCACAAATTGATTTATAAACCTGATCTTTCCATCTGTGACGTTTCCTTTACGTCCACACACGTATGTCTAATAGCCACATATCAATTTAAAGAGCAGGTAGATTGTTGTATTATCTTGTTGCTGTTTTTAATATGATTCAATAAGTAGGCATAACGGGAGCAACTACGTGGGTGATAGTAATTCCTACCGAGCTTGCCATGTCTGACGAACAACAGCCTGCATGCTGAGAAGAGAGCCCTAGCAGGGCTGTTTTAGTGAAGTGAAATGCTGCCTCTGTCTTGATTTTCTTTTGCAAGCAAGTACTTCTATTTTCTGCCCTGGGTGACTTTCTTGAACTTGGCAGTTTACCTTACCAAATGAATTGCTGTTTCTCCTTAGCCACAGGCACTTGTGAGTTTCTCAGCGATGCAGGAATGGACAGACTTCAGGGCATCGGGTTTGTCTGCTGCCTCCAGACCCGCACCCCAGATCTGTTGTGCTGCATGACACTAGTGATTTAGCTGCCTGTGAAAACACTGTGGGTTGCATTAAGATTCAGTCATCTTGCTCGTTGCTTCTGTTGATTTCCTTGGTTTGTGATATAGTCGCTTTCTTTCTCTCTTCCTGCTGTATCTTCTTTGCTCTAGAGGAGCCTGTACCACCAGACAGCTGCTTTCATGTTCTCTTTTTTTGCCTATCTCTGTGATAATACAACCGATGTTGGCAGAGTCACATAAGCCTCTGTTTGCAGGAAAGTCTGTGTCAGAATATAGCAGGATTTTGAGAAAGTATTTTGGAAATCTGCTAGAAAAAGACTACAATTCTTTCAAAGATCAATGGCTATAGAAACTTCTGTACTTACCAATGCCACCAACTGTCTACCAGAAAAGAGTGTTGAGAGGAAAGACCAGGAGTTATAAAAGTAGGCTTCATAACCACTGAGACACTGCTTCCCCTGTCTTTAGCAACTTGAAACAATTGTGGTTATGTCGGTTCTGTGAAATGAATAGTATGACAAATTTCCAGTATGGAAGGATAGTGTGAAATCTCCTAATAATAGTCTTTTGTGTGTAAGAATTTTTCATGTTTAGTGTAAGCTCTCAAAATCTTCCACTAGGTAAGACTGAAATTAAATCTTCATTTTATTTATTTATTTATTTATCTATTTATTTATCAGAGGCCTGGGAAAAGGAAATCAAGCAAATCTGAGAGCAGGGATGCAGTGAAATAGGCTAAAGGTGACTACATTGTCTGGCCAGAATTTTCAAAAGTTATTAATAATATTAAATTTCAGCATTTTTGGATTCTAGGTTAAGTCACCAGAATGAAATTTGGTATCCAGCAAGTTGTGGATATCCGCTGACCATCAAATGGAGATTACATCCATTCCATAAAACTAATACTTAATTGCCATTAAATTCAAAGGTAGGCTGGCACTGTATTTTCAGCGTTACTGCCATCCTGCTGAGGTGCACACAGTTTAAGAATGCTCACTAAGTAAGTGTTGTTAAGGTTACCTGTGGGTTTGTGCTAAGGTTTTACCCTTGTGGTAGTTAGGCTGTCATCAAAGCACTTTAGATGGAGATGTGGGTATTGCCCCTTCAGAGGTTAAAAAAGATAGGTCAAATTAGGGTGCTAAATTGATTATCAGTTAGCATGGAGGAACAGATCCTCCTTGTATTTCTATCTTTGAAAGGTTTATCATCTGGCATTTTAAGGACATAAAAAATGAGTGATAACTCAGTTTGAAAACTTCACAAGAGTAAAGTGCAAGTTGAAAGTCGTTTTTGCCAGTTTGTTGACTCACGCAGCACAATCCACACATTGCATTATGCAATAGTGGCACCCAGTGGAGGCTGGAATTACAGCAAAGTTTCTGTTGCTGCTGGGTAAGGCTTGCCATATCTACCCCGAGTTTAGGACTGCAGGCACTGATTTGGGAAGGTAGCTCTATGAGGACCAAAGCTCTGCACAACTTAAATGTTCTCCTAAATCACAACTCCTACCTGTCAACTTGGCTTTTAGTTTGAAAAGTTTATGCTATCTGAGCATTTATCTATCTATTCACAATGAACTCTGGACAGTGTGAGGGTCTTTTTCCTACAGGATAGACCCTCTGCTTTAGCTGCATTAGTTCAGAAACCTTAAGCAACATCTAATGCAAGAGCATCCTGGGGAGTGGAGGAAAAATGCCCTCTACTCCTACTGCTGTGAAAGTACCGGTTGAATAGCGACAGTATCAGCCTCAAAAGCTTGGAGGGAAAGTGAAAAGCAGCATCTGTGCATGGGGCCAGGGGGAATAGAGGGAAAGCATGACTCTTAGTTCAGTTGCAGTCGGAGCTTAGATGCAGTAGTCTGAATAGGCTTGCAAGCTGCGTGAGAGAGGAGTGAGAATAAGAGGAATGCCAGACGTGTGGCATGTAGGTGGGAAGAAAGTCTCTAGGAAGCATATTTTAATGTTTTAAATTCAGGCAATGCTAACCGTAACACCAACACAAATAAAAGGACATTAATAATAAGCTGTAAGCAGATCACACACACACATACCCACACACCCGGTAATGTGGAGTCCTTGATATGTTACAATGGGCATGGAATATCAGATTTCTCTAAAGAATATGTTATTTACTGTGAGGTTGGTCAATGTGCTGCTCTATGGGGAATGAGGCTATACGTGTCGTCATTTGTTTATTGTTTTCTCAAAAGTCATGTATTACAAATAGTGGTGGTGAACAGGGATTTGGGAGCAACTTGTTAAAGAGAATGGAATTAATTAGAATACTGTCCTGTGTACCTAGGGCTCACATTTCAGTTTCAGGCTGCATGCCTACACAGTGTCTGATATTATCAGAAAAACGTGATTAATGAATATGATGATCTGAGTTCCTGGAAAATTTTTATCTTTAACTGGTTTAGCAACCTCTGCCCCCCCACCCTTTTTTTTTTTTTTTTTTTGCATTTATGTTAACACTTTGTTGTAAGCACTGGATGCTCTGGCATTTTGGCCATGTTGGAATTACTTTAGATCTGCAAGGAGAGGCTGGATGCAGGAAAGCATGTTCAAGTAACTGATGTTTTGCAGTCAAGAAAGAGCTTAAGAAAGGGAGAATGACAAGTTGGACCAGTTTATTTACACACTTTGGAATTGTTCTCAAAGGTGCAAAAGTCATTAGGCAGAAGAGGCAGCTTAGTAAGTGCATGCTCTGTCACTATTGCAGTACTATGTTTTGCAAGTGATCCCATTAAGTCAAGGACTTTCTGTTGATTAGGTTACTATTCTGTGTAAGATATACTCTCATAAATTCTGGAGAAATGACTGCTTATTTTAATGATAATAGGTAGCATCATTGCAATGGCATTTATCCAAGCATTATGTAGTGGTAGGTAAGTAGATTTTTATCTTCATTTTATAGCACAGGGTGTGAGAGAGCAAAATTAAATCATGCAAGTGTAAGAAGATGCCTCAAATGTGTGACTTCATGGCTGATCCAAACATGATGTTGCACTATTGTCTAGGTTGAGGAAGGAAGAAATTATAATGAAAGGAAGGCAAAACAGAGCTGCTAGAATAGGTTTGCAATTTATTTTTTGAGCTAGATACTAGATTTGTTCTGAGCAAAATTATTAAAAGTCATAAGACACCTTTTTTGTTACTCACTAAAGATTGCTCCCATCTCATCATGTACCCTGGAAGAGGAACTGGCTTACAATCACAGGATCTCACCTAGGAAATACTCATGGATGAAGCCATAAGTCTCCCGACATCTTGCTCCTGTTAAGAGGAATTTATTGTATGTGTTTAAAGGCTGTAACGAATTGCTTTTCCCCTTACTCAGAAGAGGATTTTTGAGGAATTGTGCCCCGGGGAACTGGCAGGGTTTGAATTCCCCAGCCCATGGCACTTCTACGCTGCTGTGTCAGGTTATGTTGAGAAGCACACCCTACACCTTTACTGTACTGGCTTTGCCATCTAAGTTGTATTGCAAGTGATATTGATGTTACTCTGAGTAAAAGTTCTCTGTGCTATTCTCCTTCAATTCATCTTCCCTTCAAGCTCCTTTAAACATGAAATAACACACTCACATCTAATTTTTGGCACAGTTTTACCACTTCTCTGCTAGAAGAATTTCTGTCTTGTATGAACTAGTCAAAATGAAGGGCTTTCCACAAATGTATGAAGAAAGTAAGGCACCTAGGACCTAGGGCATTGGAGAAGGCATTAGGATAGAGAAGTCCAATTAATCAGATGAAGACTTTCATCCGTAAAAGGACAGGTAATTGAGACATACTCATGTAATTACAATTGATTTTGCTCACAGGAAAAAAAAAAAAAAAGGCACAAAGTATGGCAATTGCTGAAAGCGGTAATGGAAAAGGAAGTGATTTTAAGTAGAGATGATGCTGGCTTTTTTCTTTCCTTTTCCCTCTAAGTTTTTAAAGAAAGCTATGAGTCCTGACTTCTAATCCTAAAAAGAAGCCAGTCAGGGTAAGCCTATACCAATAAATGGTATTTCAGAGTTGCAGGAAAGAGAAGATAACTTAGAGAGAGAGATAGGAAAGGGTATAACAATCAAAGACGTTTCAGTAACATGAATTAAGATTTACAATTGAATTAAGAAAGATCAGTTATTCAAGCACATTAAAAGATGACTGATTAGACTTTTTTATTTTATTTTTTTTTTAAGCAGAATGGTTTGTGGCTAGCTGTTTTAAACAGAAACATGATTGCACTTTCCCTAAAAATCCTTCAGGCTTTGGAGTAGATATTGTCTTGCCTTTACCTTGGCCATTCATCTTGGTTTTCAGTGACTTCTGTTATTTTACCTCAGGTTATTGGTGCTGTTCAGTAAGATAACCAAGTGTCTAAGCTATAGGCATCAATAAAAGCCCATCCAATACCTCTGTTGCAGCTGGGCAACTAGTTCATAGTGGCTAACAGTGAGATGACAAAGAGAGACCCTGCAGGCTTTGTGTGTAAGGAGTGGGAAGCCTTTGCTTTCTGACATGGCAAGGAGCATCTAGAAGGTAGTTTGAATCTACTTTGCTGTAAAGGTACCTTTGCTCAGTGATGTGACTAATGAATCTCCAGAGTTCATGGTGAATGGATTTTTGGATCTGAGGACATCTGAGTGGAAATCAACAGCTAATTAGAAACAAATGTGTTGTTTCTAAAATTCCCTGGATGATAATAAAAGATGCTTTACAAAGCAGTTTAAAAAGTGGTTTAGAAAAAGACTTAAACCCCCACACTTCCTCCCCACCCCATCGCTCTGCTGAAGTCTGAGTGCTGTTATAAACATACATGTTCTCTTTGGGGTCTGAATGTTAAATGTAAAAGTTGTACTCTCTAAAATTGTGAACCAGTCATTGTAAATTCTAAGAATGACATAACAGTGCCAGGAAAGAAAAGCGAGGTGGAAACTCTTTTTAAATGTGTATATATTCGAGGGCAATATCATGTACATACGAATGCTAACCTAGCTGTTTTGGGACTGTGAAGACACATCTAGTAAACTTACTGATATTTAGTAGATCTTGCAGGTAACAAAATTTCACACTGTTGCGACAAACTTTTGTCTGTAGGCTTTCAGCTGCTAGAAGGCATTGAGTGAAGGCATTTCATTAGCAGTGTTGCTGCTGTCTTTGCTATTGGCAATATGGAAATTATTTTGATATGGAACAATATGGAAATAAAAGCTATTGGTATTTGACTTGGGTATTAGGAAAAAGCATAGTCACAGACCAAAATGTCTGATGCTACCTATTGTATGTACACACACATACACACAGAGTCTCTTCAAGAATGGATAATTCTATAAGTATTTTGAAAACAAAAGCCCATTTGTTTGGGTTATTAAACAGAAATTTAGAGCAGACACTGTGAACAGAATATCTAGGTGTCTAGGCAGGCTGAGAGTATTCATAACTGTAAAGACCTATATTGAAATTTGGGACAATATGGGACATGGAACAGTTCTTAGCTCAGCTAGGTCTTGATCCTGTGGAAAGACTTTTATTCTGGGAAAATGATAAGACTTCTGTTTGTCATATGATTAAAGTGACTGAATTGCAAGGCACGTTTCACACATTTTGTGTGAAACTAAGCCTGTAGCATTCTCTTTGTTCATGGAAAGTGAGAGAGGCAGTGGTTCTTAGCACACCAGAGACTCAGTCCAGGACAAAGTTTTGAATGATCTTTATTAGAACATCTCTTCTTCTAAGTAAACTATATGTAGAGAGCAAAAGAAAGTGTGTAAGAGATTGGACTGAACTTTTTGCTTGGAGGCTACTAATCTAATGATAAACAAAAATAAAATGTGTGTGGGTTATTTTTAAAAATTATTTGCACTGATTATTCTTTTTCCCCCAGGATCTTTGTTGACTTTGAATTTGGCATAATTCCTTTATGTCAAGTCTTGTTTTGTATAGCTTACCTTCTTCATCGGACATCAGTCAAAGTAAATTTCAAAACCACGCTGAATTCATCTCTGGTAAAAAATAGTGAAAGTGATATAACACAGGCTTTGCACTGGCTTTTTTCCCTAGCAGTTGCTATCATTGCTTACCGTGCTACCTCTGGCTTGTTGCAACACTTTCCCAAGGGTCAGAAGAATGTGATCAGGGCTCTACCTGCTGCTCGGTGAAGCTGCACACAGCTGTACTGCGAGAGGTGGCTGAAAGAGATTCCAATCCCAGTATAAATAGAAAGATGTTCACATTTATTTCTTCCTTTTGTTCTTTGCCAGCTGTAGAGCTGAAATACTGTAAAAATATTTCCATTTTAATATTTTATTTACAATCTGAATTATTCTAAAATAGATTCCCAAGCAAATGACACTTATTCTCTTTGTTAGTGCTGTTGGAAGGGAGAGTGCACTGCAAGCAAGTCTCAGGAGAGAATCCAGTAAGCCACTGTTTCATTCTAGTGTCTAGCAAGGCACTGTCCTTCAAAGCAGCTTTTTCTTTCTCCTGGACTCTTTGACCTTTAACAGAATTTGAACTCTTTCTAGATGTTCGGTATACTTCGATCTAAAGTTACGTTTTCTGGCTGCAAGGGTTCAGTAGTTCTGATTTCAGAGTGACATGTTTATACCCCTGTTTTCTAGTTGTCATGCTTTACTAGCATCAATTTTAGATGTTCCATGATGCTGTCTGTGCTTCCCTCTGAAACAGAAGAGAATAGGTCCTAACCCTGGGAGCCTCTCCAGGAGCCAGGGGAAGCCCTGCACCATTCTGTGGAGAGCTGCAGTGGCTCTCGTGTTATTTACGGGCTGGCAGGTGGCAGAATGAAACCTGACCACATGAAATTTCTAGCCCAGACTTGGGCTTCAGAAATCTGGAAGATTAGGTTGGTTTGGAATATGGAATGAGAGTTTTTAGTGCTTATGTGAAGTGAACCTTGAGTGTTATTGGGGAATTCTAATATTTAGTACTTCCTAGTTGTTGAACAAATTGTTCCTTCCTTTTGTATTATTCTAAGAGTGAACAAACTGGCTCATTTATTAGTGACACCATTAGAAAAATAGGCAGTGGCTGCAGGACAGAATCAGAACAATATTTGGGACTTTGCTCAACAACATGCTTATGTTCCCAGATCTATGCAGCTTCTTAGCTAAAATACTTCAGGTTGAGGTTTTATCTTTCCCCTAACATAATGCTTAAACATTTTTCCATCTAAAATAACCAGAGAAGATCCTGGGCTATTGAAGCTGGAATCTGCTCACTAGGTAAATTCTATTTCAGTGAGTTCTGACGTGGTTTTCTGATGTAAGAGCAGTTTATGAGAATAGACTTGCAAATATAATTTTGAATCCAGATCGGAACTACTCCTATATTAAAGTGCTATGTTGTAGTTATCTTCACTTGCTGAAAAAATAATGTCTATTGAAAGTGTAACCAAATATGTGGTTTTGTTCCTCCTTCAATGCAGTGTTCAAACACTAGCTTAACGTTAAATATATGTTTATCATCCTTGATAAGGATGCTTATTTATGTTAAGACCTGGTAAGGCAGCAAACAACATTGACTAGAAGAAAAATAAAAATTCAGCTTGTAAAAATGTTCCATTTTGTCAGCCTTTTAGCATTGTCCTTATTTTTTCTAATATACAATCAATATAGCAACTATGTTTGACCAAAGAGCAGTACTGTGAGGTGTTAATGAAAGAAAAACCTCTGAGATCATTTTACCTGATGGCTCACAGTAGACCTCTGATTGCTCATAAAGATTCCATGCAAACAGCTGATCTTAAACTTGAATTTCTTATGCTTAAAGCAATTCTGTAATAATTTTATTGCCACTGCAGTCATAGAAATAAATCAATGTTTGTAGGAGACCCAAGGAGATTTTCCTAACTGTCAGGAGAGGAATCTTAGGACCAAATAGCTTGAGTCTGCTGCAGCCAGTAAAGTTCCATCAGTTTTCACCAGATGAAAACTGCTACTTTTTTACTTTTTTGAAATTCTTGTTTGAATAAGGGTAGCAATTTCCTCTGTTGTTATTACAACACGAATGGACTCTTATTGAGTTGCTCACTAAAAGTTTTATAGCTAAAGTGCTGTGAGTGTTTTCATTATAAATGGCTATCATAAAGCTCTATAAGTTGCTTGTAAAAATTCTCTGCCCATAAAAAACTGGCACATGCAAGGTCGGTTCTGGAGCTAATTTATTAATAAATTAAGATTATATTATAAATATTTATATATTATATATTTTTATATTTTATTTATTTATATATTGTTTATTAAAATAATTGCACAGCCATTGTGAAACAATGAATGTAGCAAACAATCATATTCACACTTGGTGCCTCACAGTGCTTTTCTTAAAAGCAACAAAAAGTTTTAGAAAGAGCAGCACAGGTAAAGCAGTGAGTCAGTTTTGGCAATTATGTGAGTTTAGACAGAAAAGCATTTTTCTGAACAAGTTGCTGTATATATTTAATACATTCTATTAGATAAATGTCCTACTGGTATGGTATGTATTAATTAGCGTACATGTGATTCAAATATTGTCGAGGCCTTGCATTTCAAAGGCTCTGGCTATTTTTTAGGCTAAACCTACTGGCACCTCAGATGAGAAATATTTGCAGGGAAATTGTTTGCATAAGGATCTGTTTCTGAATTCATTTGCAGATTCTCATATTTAAACTAACAGTAAAATGGTGACATCCTGTGCTATCTCCATTGCTCATTCACTCGCTCTACCTTTCTAATTTCTCTCTACTTTCTGCTGTGGTGTTTTCATTGTCGTACTTGGAGCATAGGGTAGGGCTATGCTCATTTCTAGCTTCATGGTGTAATGACCTGTTCAAAAATGTTAATCTGATGAGAGGAGAAGTTGTATGTGAAGTATCAGTAATAATTAATAATATTAAGCCCTTTTATTAACTCTTTAGCATAATCATGTTAAGGTTTGAAAGTTCTGACTTAAACACATCCAGAATTCTAGCAGGAAGATTACCAGATACTTTTCCTGAGAGAAGAAAGACACTATGAAGAGTTAGATTAGCTGATAATGACAGATTCTCTGGCTGTGACCTCCATGCTGCTCTTTTTGGATAGAGGCACTTTCTCATTATTGTAATAGATGAAGAGGGTCCTCTAAAAATGTGGTGTGCATGGGATTTTTTTTTTCTCATGAAGAGATACGCTAACAGACACTTCTTGAAAATAAAATCCATGGTGTCACACCAAAACCTAAATGATACAAAGTAATCAAACGTGTTGAAAGAGTGTTCTTTGTTTTTAAATGCCAGACACCAGGTGTTTGAAAATATGCCCTCATGCAATGAAGTGTCTGTGACATTATTTATTTAAAACTAGACGATCGGAGCATGTTTTTTTCAGTGAGCACATCTCATTTTCTGGAGTGCCCTGCTATGCATAACCCTGGAGCCCCTGTTTGTTTATAGGAATAGTTGAGGTGGTTTTTTTTTTTTTTATTTTTCTCAGACTATGATCCCCCAGGGTAAATAAAAACCACTAACGTATGGTCTTTCCCTAATTCAGACTTCAGGTCCCAGTATCTCATTCAGCATTTTTATATAACACATGACAGTTGCTCTCATCTTGTTGCCGAGTCCTTTTTGTGTCTGTGTGGCTTCATTTTAATGAAATTCAGACCCCAAAGTATAATATATAAAGCCTTATCCATTATTTAAAAGAAACAAGCATATACTTTCTGGAATTTGTAATGCAGATATCAAGAAAATCCTACAAATAGGAACAGATTCCTTCAACTTAAAAACAAGCCAGTATATCCAGCCCTCCAAAATGTAGGGCAGAAGAACTTGACAATGCTTTGGCTTCTCTCATGTGTCACATAACTTGAAGAATTTAATCTCTAACTTTATCACATGTGAACACAAATAGTTCTCCCCTATTCTTATATGCTCCTGAGACTGCAGATAATGCAGACATTATTGTGATTGTCTTTTAGCTGCGATGGAATAGGAGAAAGAGAAGGTAACGAATACTGAGGCCATTGCAAATGTGTTTGTTTATTTTTTTCCCCAAGACACTGTACTCATTTGTGCTCAGTAGTTTTCCTTCTGTTTTATCAATGCATCCCAATTCTATAAACGCCAAAAGCGGTGGAATAGAAGAATCTGAACTACAGATGATTTCTACATAACTGCAAGTGAATTCTGTTGTAGTCCCTTCTCCTTCTGACCTTTGCAGCCACTCAGCAGCTATCCTGTGGAACTAGAGGCATGTGAGGAGTAGATCAGGTAGTTGAATGTATCCTTGGGTGGTTCACTTATGTTTGCAGAGGGTAGTATGAAGCATGTGAGGGTAGTATGTGATTTATGGGAGTGGGAAGGTGTGAGCTGCTAGGCTAATAGCAGTGTACTTTCTGGTTTCTTTCACCAGCTACAGAAATAATACTTTAAAAGACTGTCTTACCCTTCATATCAGTCCTCAAAATTGAGGGAGTTCAAAGCCAGCTATTCCCTTATCCTCAAAGAGAAGACAAGTCCATTCCTCTGTAAAATGACTTATTCTCTATTACCTCTTTAACAAACAGTTGTACTTTTTTTCTGCAGCAAGCTTAGAGCATCTCTGAGTGCTAAACAACACGCACTGTGAGGTGACTGACTGCTTTCCCTAGGTTTTGTAGGGAGAAAAGGGTTACATGCTATTTATCCTTTCACTTCTAGTCAGCCCAGAATAAGGAACTAGTTATTTCATCTTGCTCTGCAGTTTGTTTCTTCCTGCAGCATGGCAGCAAGGTTACTACTTAGGCATTGCCACATTATTGCATCCTTCAGGCTGATATAGCCTACTGTCTCTTTTTTTTTTTTTTTTTTTGAGAGAAGGTTGAGATTGTTATTTTTTTTTCACCCCATATAACAATATTCCTTGTATAGGTCAGATCATCTTCACACAGTGCCTTGATGCCTAAACACAAGGAAGAACAAATACCTCTTCATTAGCTTGACCGCATGCTGAAGGAGGGCAGTTTAAAAGGGAAGCTTTAGTTGAAGTTGCCATGAACCAAAGCACCCACTCACAGCCAATTTAGATACAAAAAAAAGCTAGGGTTATTGCCAACAGTTTTAAAGCTACTGAGATGGGAACCATTCAACCTCGATTCATGCCCATACTATTCTATAGAGTATACAATATGGCTTATAAATTAGGTTCCATGGCCACCGTTGTACAGCAGTAGTTATAAAAATCACTGCTGTTTTGTTCACCGGTCACTGCTGCTGCCGTGGAATTGCTGCAGTAGCTTTGATTACTCGGAATAGTATTTGTGGACATTTTAATGGCATCACTCTATTAATATATCAAATAGATGACCAAATCTTAATCTGGTAAAATTGAGCACACTTCTCAGTTAGTGGAGCTAAGGCAATTTTTATCTGCAGAAAATTGCCAGGGCAACTGTTCAAATACGAAAGATCATTGTTAAAAGGTAGGATACTTTTGTCTTTTTCCCTTACTTTCTTTCAACATGGAAAATAAACGAGAATTGTAGGCCTTCTACAGGTGCAGAATAAGTTACAGAAGTTGACATAGGATACACCTCAGCCTTGATGATCAAGAATTAATTTAATGAGTAATGAGTCATCAAAATAACAGTACATGGGCTCTGCTGGATGACATCTTCAATGGAGTTGCAGAATAGTAAAGTGACTTCATGGTTCATGTTATGGTCTGGAAAGTGAAGTAGATTGTGTTCAAAGAACGCTGAGCAGGGGATTCAAACATTTTCTGAATATGATATTTTTTCCTTCTTTACTTTTCTGTCTCCCTCTTCCTCATCCCATAAATTTTAATGTTCTTATCCAGCTATGCGGTTTCTATTTAGTCTGCTAATGTTTATGTCTTCACCTATATAGTTAACCTGTCCTACCTTCAGGTTGGAGGTGCTAATACACAGCATGTGTGAAAGGATAAAACAAACACAACTCTGATCTATCAGATCTTGACTGTTTGACGCAGTGTCTGCTTTTGAAATTCTCCTCTACTCTTCTGGGAAGGTTAATACTATCCCCTTTGTGATTTCGTTTCCACATTTGCTGTCTTATGTCTGGATCTCAATATCTCCCTTCCATTATTCCTTTAAAACTTCTTTGGAATCTGCTGGTGCTGCTTACCAGAAGCACCTAGTTGTAGACTGATAGTGTTATCCATGGATTTGACAGTGGGAAATCAGCTGATAGCCTGTAAAGCTTTCCAATCTCAGCAAGATGACTTGGGAGATTAATTTAGAGAATGGCAAAAACCCCATTGAGAAAGTTTACCAATATGCAGAGATCATCTGAGTGTTAAGAGTGGGCAAACAGGAATGTTAGAGAAAGTCACAGTATGAGAAAAGGCTTTCAGCAGCAATTTATACAAGTGAAAACAGACATAATTAAAAAGATGGCAATGGGCCTTGGTTCCCAGAGTGGCACGGGAAGCCTGCCTTGAACCTCCTTATAGAAAGCAGATAGTTAAGACTGTTGTTGCGTGTAATATTTCAAGTCATGAAGTCATCAACGCAGTTCATCCCAAGTTCTGTATTGGTATCTTTAAAAGATGTCTAGTTTTATTTAATATTTTTAGGAGGAAGAACAGGTATACTGAATAAGAGAAGGGCTGCCCCAGAACTTATTTATTCCTGTTGCAGAGAAAAGAAATTATTTCTTTTCAGAAGACTTGATCTATGCAGTAAAGCGGTCACGTATTTATTTTGTCACTTGGATTAAGTTTCTATAACAGGGCTATGCTCATAAGGATGTAAGTTCCTGGCATTTTTCCAGTTATCAATATTGAAATATTAGTGATCGAGCATTTACTGAACGCCATTCCTCAAATGCTGGGTCTACACAGCATCTTGTTGCATTCATAGAATTCATTTGTTTGCATTATCTGGCTAACCGGTTCTTTTGTATTGCCAAGGTGATGAACAGATTTGACATTTAGCTGATTACTTCACCAAAATTAAACAGAAAACAGGGCAGCCATCCAAAGTTCCTTTCAGTGTGAAAGCTAATTATAAAAATGCTTTGAGCAGCAATTTCTTTTTGGATGTTAAAGTGCTTTTATTAGATTGTTCCCCTGTCATTTTAAAATTTATTGCTAGACACTTATAAATGGGGTTGCCTGCTGGAGTAGAATTATTTTATTTTCTATATTTAAGATGGGAGACAAAAGTACATAGTGCAAATTTTAGGCTGAATTTGTTAGTATTTTACATGATGCTGAATAGAAAGGAGAAAAATTAACTAGTGCTGGCTTTCATGGCTCCAAAATACGTATTTTACATTTATGCTGAATAAAAATATATATCCACTTCTATTTACAATTCAGCAACTCTCAATTTCCAAAAACAATTACTTAGCAAATAAACAAATAGAATATGTAATTTAAAAGTTGAGTACACCCCTTGTATTGTTAGAAGCTCGTATTTTATAGTGTAGATATAAACAATCAGTGGTGATGGAAAAATCTAACCATGTGCTTGTACCTGTCTTTCATAAACCATTACTTGTTCTGAAATAGCATAAAACTACTCTCGAGTCATTTTGTCGAGGTCATCGAATACGAGTTGGCCAAGTGAATTTTAAGCAGTAAATTTAGAGCTGAAGATTGCCGTATCCTGTTACCAGATCTTAGAAGTTGTTTCTTGTGAAGTATTTTTTGAATGCCTTGGAATATATTTAACTTTTTATACTGACTGTTGTTATTAGCATCCTTCAGACCCCAGACAAGGTGTGATCTGGGGAAGTTTCAAGGTGACAAAGTTGGGGGTTTTTGCATATGATACTGTCTAGCACACATTGGCTACTAAATCATCTTGTGAGGACATACATTAATTCTTGACACTGAGATCTATTAATATACCTCGAAGCCAAGTGAATTATGTGAATCTGCTGTTTCAAGCTGTAGAATTCTGCCATAACTAGGAGGAAATATTTTGCTGTAGGTGGATTAATGTTGAAAGCTTGTCAAGAAAAAGTTTAATGCTGAAAATTTATTCTTCCTCCTCTTGCCAGTACTTGAGCTTCTATACTAAATCCCATTTGTAATCTGAGGAAAAATAGAGATATAATTTCTTTTGTATTTATCTATGTTATTAGAGTTCCAATGATATAGTCTATTGCCTATTAAAAAGTGCATCCCGATGAATGATCTTCTAGAGGGTAATTTTTGCTCCCATCAATCTGAGAGATTTTCTTGTAAAATACAGTAACTGTCAGTGCTTATCAAATAATTTAATTCATGCCCATTGCAGGATAAGTAATTAAGATAACTCAACATTCTGTATTAATAAATAACAAAAACGTGAATAAGAGGTTTGCTAAACACCCTTTGGGGACATAATGGATAGGACTTAACGCGCGTGTTCTGAGGAAGCTTTGAACAGACGGAGAATGCAGTCTGAACAGCAGACCTAAGAAAGAGTCCTGGTGAGTGTACAATACAAATGCGGGTTTGGTTTTGTTTGACTGTTAAAGTATATTTCAGTGCTAAGCCTTCATAACTCCTCTTTGTATCTATAAAGTGTCCAATAAACATATAAGGCAATCAACCCCACACTTTTTCAGAATTTCAAATAAATAAATAAATAAGGACAGTTTTAAAAAAAGTTGCTCAGTGAAATTTCTAAAAGCTCTGACCATTTGTAAACTGTCCCTATAGTTACATTAGTTTCATTTATACAAAGGTTTTAATTAGTGAGTTTATATGGTCTTGACATAAACATATCCATAATTAATTACATAAATCTTCATGTTCTGCACCCTCTAATCACATCTACCTACCTGCTTGACAATGTGATGAATTATTCAGGGATATGTTAAACAGGGGGAGAAACATAGTCCTGTTAATTTGAAAGGTCACAGATTATGTCCTTGTCTGCAGAGAACCTTCCTTTCCTGGGTTTGGCCGTTAGCAGATGTTATGTTTCTGCAGTTTAAGCTATCCCACTGGCTCTGCTCTGTTGCAGTCTTCCATTGGGTCAATGGATCTCCTATAATTGAGAGCAAGGTGTGCGTGTGTGATGTATCTGCCTAAGCTGTGTAAGGAATGAGCTTAGAAGACTTCAGAAACTCTAAAATCATAAATCTATGCACATTTTTCTCATTTTTCTGTTTCTCTTCTGAGTTAGTAAGGGATATACAGACCTAATTTTAATGTGATAGCTGTGCAAGCCCATCAGGTGCAGTTTGGCCAGGGTCTCTCCTTAATAGTATTTTTTGATCCTACATTGGCTTTGTGACGAATTCAGAAAAAAAGTATGTCTGTGAACAACTTATTGCATACTCAGGCTTGAGTCTTGCAGTGGGACACACTCAGACAAGAGCTTAAATGAGGCTGTGGCAGTTAGCATTTGCTTATCAGAGCTTATTTTTGGATTAATGTTTAACTTGAGATATCTGTCAGAAAAGGCTTGTTTGTTTGACCAAAATTAATTCAGCAGAAACATAAGGGAGGAGGAAATGCAAGACTCTTTGCTGGTCAACAATCTTTTATGCTGAACTCATTTGTATTTGCTAAATTGAAACTTATGTCATAAATGCCACCAAGTTTAAGTCATTTTTTAAAAATAAACTGAGTAGTTTAGCCACAGTCAAGAGAAGAGAACTGTAAACCCATCTTTGGTTGCAAAAGTATTTTCTGGAGTCTTTCTAAGCTATACCTATTGTTTTTCCATAGGTTGATGGAATACTGTGTCTGGCTGACATTCTTACTGATAACACCCATTCGGAGGCTACTCATGCAGAAGCAGCAGCAGTAATTGCACAGATCACATCTCCACATCTCACGTTCACTCAGCATCTCAGCAGCTTTCTGGAAAATATGGAAGAAATTGTAACAGCACTTGTCAGTAAGTTCTTTATGGGACTTCTGAGTCTTTCCAGTTAAAATGACAGGTTGGGGTAGAACTCTCTTTCATTAGAATTATTCCGCAAGTAATGTTTGCCATTCTTTCCTTAACAGATAAAAGAACTCATTCATTTTTAATACTGAATCAGGGCATTCTGCAATTACATAATATTTTTTACTCCAGTCCATATTTGAATAGAATTTGTGCATATTTGTCAAAATAATATCTGTGTGAAATTCTACCATTAGAGCCACAGAAAAGACTCAGCAAAGGATCCTCTTTTCCCATGTTTGTCTATAAAAGAGTAGATTCTAATAGTTGCTAACCTTTATGCCTGTTGTATTTTGTAAACTTGCTAGAATTCAAGCTCACCACTGCATCTACATTTGTATGCTACTTCAGTACATTATACTATAATCTATGGGCATTGGGACAAGAAAATAAAAGATCTGTCTTTCTTGTCTAGGCCTCTGATCTATGGTAAAATGAGGCAAAGGTAACAGCAAGATTTTCCTTGACCTGGGTCAGTGAGGACACTTCAGAAAAAAATAAGATGATATTTCTCATGACTTTCTAAAGAGAAGAATATCTTATTTCTGGCACTGTGCTTCATCCCTCTCAATTACCAGAAGCTTTCAGTCAAGCATTCTCTTCCTTTCTCTTATCTAGAAATTCAGGGTTTCCCAGAGCTTTGTGTCAGAAAGTACAGTTTGGGTCATCTAGTTTGATTTCTCATGTTTATACATAAGATCAGTATGTCTGGATATTTCTCTACTGAGCCAAATGATTGCAGTTAAACTACAGCACTTCAATTTCCATGCATGTTGTTTTTTTGGTTTTTTTTTTTTGTTTGTTTGTTTTTTAAACTAGAATATGAAAAGACTATATAGTAGTGCCAGTGCTTGAGGATTCTGCAGTGGCTGGGAATTTTCTTAGATGTTTTTATGCATTCTTCAATATGCCTAAACAGAACTAGAGCTGCAGAAATCAAGGAAAAAAATTATTCCTGATCACCAGACTGTCCAGCAACAAATATTGAAGGTTCTGCCCTGAACCTGTCCTGAATCCAGTGGGTGGAATTAACCTGTGCTGAGCTTGGTTCTCCTGTAGATAGACTGCCAGAGGCATCTGACCTGACTTATTTAAGATGATTTTCTAGGTTGTTACAATGTACCACAGTCAAGGGAATATGAGAACAGCCTATCCAGAAGATACTAGCAGGTGGAGCATTTCCCCAATTGTCACTGTTTAAGTTCCACAGGAGTTTTAGTAGTATACACTCTGCCCAAGAAATGTGAGCATTAAAAATAGAACATGTATAACTTTGGAAGAGCCATTTCAATAATCACACACCAGTTTCCTTGTAATATTTATAACTCAGTAATTGAATTACTGTAATATGTTTAATTTTTAAACCATGCTGAAATCCAATTGCCAGGTGATTCAGATCTTAGTTAAAATACATGTGTGCAAGGAATTAAAAGGGAGCTGTGTCTTCAGCACTTCTTAATGAAGCTGGAAAATATGCAGGATGATCTTTAACTATAGAGACGTAGGTTTAGAGATAGGCAACATATATATGTATCTTGTTCAAAACAATAGGATATATAGCAGAATTCTTCTCTTATGGATCAGTTACTGTTAGCTTTCTGCCCTCTGTATTTCATTTTATTTAGTTATATCAAGCTTATGTTGAACAACATTCAGTGGAATATGTCCTGTATAATAGGATATCTCATTAATTAGATGAAAGTTAGAAACACTTGGTGTCTAGGTTCAGATTTACCATCTTTCCCTGCTTTTGTGGTTCAAATGAAGGTGCCTAATGTTAATACCACTTATAAAGCACCCTAACAATGTGAGATATTATATAATTGACAAAATTAATTTTTTATCTTGGTGATTATGAACTTGCTCTTAGATACTAAGATTACTGATGCGAGTTGCAGGTGCTTAAATATTACTTTGAAATGCCTAACCATTTTTTTTTTTTTTTTGCAATGAAGGAATAACTTTTATTCAACTTATTTTCTGCATTTCTAGAACTGTGCCAAGAAGCCTCATCTGGTGAAGTTTTTCTGCTGGCTTCAGCAGCTCTTGCCAATATTACTTTCTTTGATACCATGGCTTGTGAAATATTACTCCAGTTAAATGCAATGAAGATTCTTCTAGCAGCATGTTCAGACAAACACATAGTGGATACTCCATATTCCCGAGATCAGGTGAGCTGTTTCTCAGCAAGATGCTGTGTGAGTAAATTTGTGTAAAAGTTTTCAGCTCTATGTCTGTTTTGACATAGTCAAATTTAGGTTGCTTTCATGTCTTCCATTCTTGGTTCTTTTCAATATATGGCTCTTTCTTTATCTGCTTCTGTTCCTTTTTATTATGAGCATTATGAAATATGACAGCTTTTAATGTGATTTTGGAAAAAAAAAAAAAAATTGATGTTCCATTGTTGTGGTTTAACCCCAGCCGGCAACTAAACACCACCCAGACGCTCACACTCCCTCCCCTGGTGGAATGTGGGAAAGAATCGGAAGAGTAAAAGTGAGAAAACTTGTGGGTTGAGATAAAGACAGTTTAATAAGCAAAGCAAAAGCCGCACATGCAAGCAAAGCAAAACAAGGCATTCATTCCCTGCTTCCCACGGGCAGGCAGGTGTTCAGCCAACCCCAGGAAAGCAGGGCTCCATCACGCATAACGTTACTTGGGAAGACAAACACCATCACTCCAAATGTTCCCCCATTCCTTTGTCTTTCCCCAGCTTTATATGCTGATCATGACATCATATGGTGTGGAATATCCCTTTGGTCAGTTGGGGTCAGCTGTCCCAGCCGTGTCCCCTCCAAACTTCTTGTATCCCCGCAGCTTCCTCACTGGTGGGGTGGGGTGAGAAGCAGAAAAGGCCTTGACTGTGTGCAAGCCTTGCTCAGCAGTAACAAAAACATCCCTGTACCATCAATGCTGTTTCCAATACATATCCAAAATATAGCCCCATCCTAGCTACTATGAAGAAAATTAGCCCAGACAAAACCAACACATCCATATTTCTAAGATACTAGAATTTTTTTTTTCATCATGAAGATGGCCAAACAGTGACACAGAGGCACAGAGAGGTTGTGGAATCTCCATCTTTGGAGGTATTCAAAACTTCACTGGACAGAACTTTGAGGCAAATAAGGTATATATGGAGACTATGACCTAAATGTACAATTGTCAGTTCAAAGGTGAATTAGCTCCAAAAGCTGAGTAAGGATCTGATCCTCAGCCCATTGACGTTCGTGGGCTTTGGATCAAGTCCTAACTGTGTGGTAGGTGGTTTGCAAGTTTTACTGGCAAATACCGCTGATGTACTTGTGCATTTCCCTTTCTTTTCACCAGTTCTTTCAGTAAAGAGACACAGAAAATTAAATATTTGTGCTAATACATGGATGAAGTCAGGGGGAATTCTTTTGTTCCGCTCAGGTACTGCCACGCAGTGGGGTGCTGCAGAGGCATCTCAGTGAATAATTTTGCCTCAGCAGAGTCTGAAGCTTGAGGGTTTCAGTAGCTATTATTAAGGGATGGGAGTTGCTAGCCAGCTCTGTTAACCTACTTCTGTTTACGAGACATTGTGACTATAACTGTAAGTCTGTAATTCAGGCTTCACAAGCCCATCCCCTTCCCACCTCTGAAGTAGCCAAAAGATGATTTAAGGTAGACTTGGGATCTGCACTGCCACAGAAAACTCTGTCTACCCTTCAACAGGAGCCAGGCCATGGAAAACAAGGCACAGGGACCTTATAAACTGATTATTGGTGTTCTAGAGGGGTTACTAGGGCTGCTTTGGCTTATATTAAGAGTACTCAGTAGTTTACCAGCTCAGGTGTGTTTATGAAAAATGGAGTTAAGCCATAATTACTATATTGCTCTTTGGGCAAGGTCAAGGACATCAGGTGTGGTGTTTGACATGGCTGTATACTGTTAAATATATACAATTCTTCATGACCTTTTTTTATTCCTCCTGTATGCTCTCATAGTTTTGATTTCCTTATTTATGCCCTCATCTTAATTCTGCTGTCAGCTGTGAGTTTGCAGTTTTCTCTGTGGGTAGCATAGCAAGCCCCTTCTTCGTATGAGGCAGGCAGACATTTAAAGCAATATGTATGACTTTGTTAGGTAACAGACTAGTTCCAGGCCTTTTGCAGCATGCAGCACATCTCATTAGCTAGTGGAACAGAGAACTGAATGGCTTCCTTCCAAGAATTGAGGGCATTTCATCCCCAATAACCCATTACATTCCTTCTTGGAATGAAAAACTAGATCAGAAAGGTGTGATGTTTTCTGTGGTGCGCTTCAGTAAGTTTCTGAGCTGACTCCTTGTTATTTCTGCAGCAATGGGGACTATGAAATCCTGCCTTGTGTTGTCCTGTTACTGAGCACCTGATGCTCAGGTGGAATGTGAGTGCTGCTCATCTTGTCTTTAAGAGCTGTCAGTGTTGCTAGTCAAGCAGTTTTGGTAATGCAACAGCCCTAAGAGAAGTCTTTCAATCTCTGAACAAGTGTGTGTTTGAGTAGATTGCTCACCTTTCAAAAGGGTACTGGTTTCAGCATTATATTTGGGGGAGGGACATGATGACAGACAGTGTCTGCCAATTATGACTTATGTTTTATGGAATATTTGGCTCTTTAATTTGCTCTGTGCCTAGCTGTTGCAATGAGGAAAACACACTCAACTAGAGAGAAAAACTTCACAATACTAATTTTATAAGGGTATTCTAAATCGCCACTTTGGCTTTTGATATATGTACTTTAATTCATTTTAGGTACATAAAATAGTTGCTATCTTTTCCCATTATATATATTATTATGTCCCAGACAGTAGATATTTGCCTAAGGAAAGATAGATTAAAGTTGAGTAGGTTTGGAAATTTTTTGATTCAACCTTTTATTTTGGAAACACAACCACTGTGGAATACATTTTTATGCATTAATGTCTATTCTGAATGATCAAGTTGTCCTGGCCAGTAAAATAGATGAATTAGAATTAAGCTATACTAAATGTTGAAAGAATTAAACAAAGTAAGAATAAGTTTATAGCAAATACAACAAAATATGGTCTAATTATGATAAAACGTTATGAAAGAGCACCTCAAACTTAAATGCCCTGTTTTTCATACGGATCTTTAAGTAACACAGTTATCCTACAGAAAACTGCCCAGTATTCCTAAATACATTACTACTTTAGCATTACTGCTGATCTAAGAAAATCGTAATTTGCTAAAAACGACCGAAGCATGTTCACTGTAAGCCAAAAATGGGAGAAAGACGATTGAAATGCAAGAAAGGAACAGTGAGTTTTGTTTTAATTTCTGCCGTTTTATCTCATCTTAAAGTCACAATATGTCCTTCTATACAACCTTTCTAAGGGCAGCTAGTGCTGATTAGTTATCACCCTCCATGATGGTATAAATAAATAACATTCTGCCCAGGAGTTGGATGTCGGATGCGTTATGTGGTGCCTGCAGAAAGTATTTTTCTGCTCAAGCACCTCTAAAAGTGTTCTGTCTTTGACTTCTGAAAAACTTTTGTGTGCAAACGATAATAAACTCTTCCTGCCTTCACTATCTGAAAACCAATTTCCTTCCTCTTTCATTTCCCAGGCAGTGTTCCAGGTAAGGAATCTAGAATGGAGTGCTGGACTTAATGTTGAACAAGATAATAATTGTCCATTTTGTAGAAGCACGCATTGCTTCTATTACCAGCACTATTACATTGAGATTGCCTAGTTTTATAAAAAAAATACTTTGTATAAGAGTCATCAGATAAAGCAATAATTTCCAGATACCTTAACCTCTAGTTTGGGGTCAAAATGGATATGAATGTGCCATGTTCTTTTTCTTGCTGCAGATACTTATTTTCTGGATAGCAGGTTTCAAAGGAGCATCAAAATATCCTTTCAGAAGGGTTAATGTCTGAATTCAGCATGAATTCAGTGTCATGTATACAGTCAGATTTCTTAATGGAGTTTAAGCACTGTCAGAAGAAGGATTTAGCCAAAACCCTTATGATTCAGAGCCTTTTTTACTTTAACCATCATCTTAGACTCTACATTGAAAAATATGAAATATGTATGTTTGTGCACAGAATGTTTATGTATAATAAAATTTTTCTCTCCGCATTCCCACTTGTCTCTTCAGTGTTGCTAGTATTCTCACCTTACCTGCGAAGTTGTGGAGGTACAGTCTAACAGCTTCCAATCTTCTGTTATTCATGCAGACAACAAATTAATGTGCAGTGAACACATCAATTTTGAAGTGGTTGTTTCTAGGTCTAAAATCAGTGAATTATATTTCAAAAAAGTTGGAGGTAGAGAAAGACTTTTAAGTTGGAAGGAGAAAACCGAAATGGTTGCTGCTATTTTTCTGCTAAATTCTTTCCTGTTTTCTTGGTATTGGGGAGATGCTGCAGGCTCTGAAGCTAAGGCCTTCTGCCTCATTTAAGATTTGAAACCCTTAATACTATTATTCCTCTAGGTTCCAGAACTTTCGCTCTGCTCTTCCATTTTTTTTTTCAGGGCATTTGTGTTTTCCTTTTGTTGCTTTTTCCCCCCTTCTATCTCTTACATGGGAGATTGCAGGGTCAAAAGAAGGGCAGAGACAGATGTTACTTTAACATAAAGAAGTTTTGATTTTTAAACGTTGCCTAGCAGTGTTTTTAATGAGAATATTGACAGGTCTTGCAGTGCTACGTCTCAACCTGAGTTTCTTGAATACTGGGGAATTTATTACTCCTTGCCAACTGCTTTTTGTTTCTGCTTATTGTCATGAACACTGGGGGATTCCTGATTCCATTTTGTTAAATTGCTGTCCAAATTTTCCCATATGTATGGAAGCCAGTTATGGACTAACAAGAACAGGGAGCTTGAAGTAGAGTTTGAGCAGTGCAGTCCATGTTGGATGCCTGTCTTCTTTACGTCTGAAAAGAAGTATTAGACAAAATCATTGCTGGTCAGGGGAAGGCAGCTGATGAAGAGTCCTCATTCATGCTTTTTAAAGTTCTCCTCTTGGAGCAAAATAACTATGGAAGGGGGAGCTCCCTCTCCTGGTTGGATTAGGAGAGGAACACACCTTCCATTCTTCAGCCATCAGCTGGTCTTTCCCAGAGAAGAAATGCATGTAGTACCTAGGGACTCAATCACCTATGACTTGTTACACAAGCAGACAGTGACAGGGTTAGGAACAAAGCTTGGCAGCCTCCCTCTGTCAGGTCTGACTTCAGTGCACCTAAGCTTCCCGTCTAGTTCTTGAAAATTGTTTTCAAGATCAGCTGCAAGTAATATTAGCCAGTCCCAAATGGTTCAACTGCATGCTCACACATCCTTTCTTCAGTTCAACACACTTCTGTAGATTTACATACTGTGGGTAAAAATGCAACACAAAGCCTTTACATAAGGACAACTAGGTCATAAAAGGGTATCTGCACAGTTTTCTTGCACAGGTCTCAGCTAATATCCAGCTCTGACATCAGTGAAATTAGATGTGTGGTTAGAATTGCCTTCCCTCTTAAGTGTTCTGGCTGTGAACTGTGGTTGGTAAACTATACACTAAAATTGTGTGATTCTTTCAAGTATTGAGTAAACCACACTGAGAAAAATATGTTTTCAACTAATACAGCTAGAAAGAGAAGTGATGTATTCCATAATTATTTGAAAAACTTTAAGAAAATAAACAAGAAACAAGAGTGCCAGTAAGAGATGCAAAAATGAAAATTAGGCCCAAAGTCACATGCCTGTAACTGAACTTTACCCATGCCATGGTATCATTGATATACTAACTAGTTTTCTGTGTAAGACTGTAATTGCTTCCCTGGTGCCCTTTCTTTCTTTTTAACTGGTTATCTCTGTCTTTGCATGCACATTTGAACAATATAAAAATATAACAGTATTGACTGGCATTATGTGGTCGAAGTTATGGATTGTTACATTTCAGATGTCCAACATTGACACTTTCTCTTAAACACCAAGTCTTTTTGAGACAAAATGCCTGTTTAGTTACAGTTCTGCCTTTCACATTTAGATTTGATGCAGGATAAGACTGGCAAAGCAAGAGGTTAGTTTGGAAGAGTAAAATCTCAGCTCAGTTGAAGAACTCTGCTATTCTTTGCTAGCTTAGTGTGGTGAGGCTTTTATTCCTGGGATCAATTCCTAATATTGCTGCTGCTCTGATTTTTGAACAAGCAATTTAACTTCTCTGCATTTTTGTTTAATCATCTGTAATGTTGGGCAGACGTTGCACTTACTCAGTGTAAAGTCTCTCTAGAGGAAACATGCTATGTCAGCACAATTCATTGCAGTTTTTATTTTCTGCCCTTGCCTGCCAGGTTTGTGGTACAATCAGGCTGGTGCTGGGCTGTTTACTGCAGAAATTATAAACAAGAGACTCTGCTGCAGGCTGTATCAATCATAAAGCTGTAAGTCAGAGATGGTTATGTACGCACTTTGCTGTGTTTGTCATCTTTTTGTCTTCAGTCCTTCAGGAAATGAGATAGCATATTTTGAACAGCCTCTGAGTTTTGCCACTGATCTTTTTTTCCAAAACAGAATCACTTCCTAGGTGAAGGTTGTGATTTCAGTCTTGGTTCTGAGCAGGTGAGCTCATAAACTGTGTCTACAGATTAGTTTCTTGTTTCTTTTTCCTCCTCAAGTAGAAAACTATTACCTTCTAGGGGAGGCACCAGAAATTACTTCCATATCACTCTGCTTGAGTTAGTGGCAATTGAACTACATCTCTGCACTTTCTGCCGCCTCTAAAGTGGGAGTAATTAAGTTTTCTCCCACATACTCAAGCCCTGATTCCAATTAGACTAGCTAGACAAGCAAAGTTGTTTTGTACAGCTGTGCATTGGCTTAGGCCAAACTGTGCTCTGCTCTAGGGAGACCAGATGTCTTTGGTGTCATTGGTTGATTGAGTCAACCAGATTAAGCAGCTTTCTAATACCATGAAGGAAGTCTGAGGGATGATTTTTAATTTTTTTTTTCCCCTTGATTTGCACCTGAAAGACAGAAAAACTATGGTCTCAAAAGTGAGGGAGAGGGGACACACATTGCTGTTTCAGAGTCATATGACCTGGTTTATGGGACATGCCCGTGCACCATATGACCCATGCTGGAAGCATTTCCCATGTGCTTCTTTAAAAACAAAAAATGTAAGAATTGGGTTATTCTGCCTATTCCTTAGCTAGATTAGTCAGCAATATGAAGCAAATAAAAATGTAGTAAAAACATCCTTCATTCTAAAGATTCCTTTAGTTTTAGTCTCTGTTGCTCTGCCTCAGCATTCCAAGATTATAGTTCCTTGACAGAAGTCTCAGAGTAGACTTTGCAAGTGGATCCTGTCTCTAACTGCTATTATTATTTTATGGGGATGTTTGCCTCTTCCAATCAGGTGACAGAAAGACCTATTGATCTATTTATCTAGGTATATTTATTTCTCTGTTTTCAGGAAGAAAACTGAATTTCCAACAGCAAAAATGGCTATAGGAAGCAATGGGAATTCTATTTTAAGCAATATAATGTCCCAGAGAAAATTCCTAGAGATTTCTTAGCAAAATTTTTTCTCTCAATAAATAGTATCCTGAAAGGTTTTTCTACCTAGACTTGATGTAATGCCTGCTCTTGACCCCTGCTGTATGTACCCTTTTGCTGTCTCCCTGTGGATTGCTCTTGAATCATGAAGTTCAGATGTTTTTAATTTACATTCAGAAATAAAGACTCCATCTTGCTTCTGATTAGTTGTCAGATGAGTATCAGATGAGTATCCGGAACTTTGCAGACACACTCTGATTTATCCTTATGTCATTTACTTGAATGAATTACAAAATACTCTTATAATTTGTAGAAAAGTTAATTTTACTTAGCGATGAATCAGCCTTAAAGGAGTAATTAACTAAGAGAATTAGCAATTTTGTATTGATCTACTTTGCCACTCAATTAAATTACTTGCTAATTCTCATTTTGAGCTTGTGTCTTTCTATTTATGTTGGGACTGTCAGAAAAGCTTACTGAACAGTGTTCCTTATTATCAATAAAGGTATGTTAGCATCACATCTTCCACCTCTGTAGACACCTCTGTAGATACCTCCCCTTCCCCCAAGTGAGGTAACTGAGCCTCTTTAACAGGCTAAAACGTGTGCTTTCATCTTCCAAATCCTATTGCACCTTTCTTCCCGAGTAGCTGGTTTCACAATAATGAGAAACACTTTTAGATCATCTTATATCTCCCATTAAGTGGAAGTTATCAAAGAAGCCTTCTGTTTGTTATGTGCTCTTCGGGTTTAAATCTCTTTGTTACCTAAAGCATTTGAGATCGACACTCTCAGTGTAGGTACGTTAGTTTATAACAAAGCATTTTCATCTAGTTTTCACTTTTGCAACAAACGTTCAGTACCTTTGTGCACTGGTGGATGAACATCTGTCACCATTAGCTGTCTAGCAGGAAAAGTGTTATTATAGTGTTAGTGAATACCGTTTTTTAGGAAAAGAATTTCTAAGCTGACTGCTCTTCAAGAGGTTTTGAACAAAACTGTTTTGAAGGTTCTTAATTAACCATGGTTTCTCTGAACTGAAAAGGAAAGTTCGTCATTCATAAATTCAGTATGTGTGAAAAGCTGGGTGAGTGAAAGGAAACTATGTGGAACTAAAACCACTTTTCAAATTATGAAAATAGATTTTGTTTACTAGAGTAACCAACAAGATCAACATGGTTAATTTTATAATAATGGATGATATTGTCACTACAGAGAGGTATCTGTCTTTGCTATCTGTTTACTTATTTTGCCTATAAAAATAGAGATTTTTAGTTAGGTTTTCCATTAATTTCTAGGGCAACTACAAGACTAGCAACATGATGCTCTACTGACATTTGAAAAGTATGAAATATTTCTATTATTTTTAAGTTTATTTATTGAATAGGGAAATTTTCCATGTACCTAAAAGGGACCCCCTTCTTCTCCCCAAATATCCCTGCATACTTAGTTCACCAACAAATGACTTAAAGGTGAACAACTTTCAAAGCTTCTTGATTTGGGGTATATTTTTTTAAGCTCTGAAAGTTAACTCCTTAGTCTCTTAGTCTTGTGAAAAATCTTACTAGTCCCAGTGGGTTTTAATGTTAATATTTCAGTAAGTTGGTACCTCTTCAAAAGGTGCTAAAACATGAGCTGGTCTGAGAATTCTCTTCCTGGCATTTTGTGTTTTACTGTGTCTCACTACTATGTGGTTTGGTGTGTAGCGCATAGCACATATTAACAGGTAGGTGGTGAATGCAGGGATAAACCCCAGAGGCCTGTTCCTCTGGTTGTTTTTAGTAGTGTGAATCATGTGGCACTGACTTGAATAATTCAGCTTTCATCTGGTGGGAAACAAATGTATTAATTCATTATTTGTTGATCGACTCTATTTTTCTGTGGTGTTCATTACTACAGTGGTAGAATGATGAAGCAACTTCTTTCTTTTCTCTGGAAAATCTCAGACAGTCATTCCTTAATAGCACATCTGCAGATCCCACATATCATGATATCACTAGGGTACTGGAATTTGCGGGTGGCTTCAGCACAACCTGTCTGCATGGTATGATAACACTGGCAGATGGTAAGAGCTCATGTGTCCTGTCTTCTTCTTTTTTATACTTCAAATTGACTACAAGTTCATTGAATGGCTTACAAATCCAGAAAAATTGCAAGAATCCTAAATTCCCTCAGGTACCAGTCCTTTATAACCTTGAGTATAATCTTTTACAAGAAATGTCTTGAACAATTAATGAAATTAATACTAAATATTGCAGTTGAACAGTAGAGATTCCATGTTAACTATTTTCAAGTCTTTTGATTCCTTCAAAATTATTTAAATTCTGACGGAGGTTTTGGTATCTATTTTTTTCCAGTAATTTTCATATATTTTCCTGGTGGAAATGAGGCTTAGGCAGTCACTTTCATCTATATCTGATTGTGTGCTCATGTCTCACAATAACATCTGAACCGGTATGCTAATTCAACAGGACTTCACAGTTATTTTTGAGAGACAACTTAAGGCTTTATGAAATTTGGAGCCAGATAATGGGAAAAGAGAGACTAGGATAAAGACTGCAGCATGAACCTATGTATCATTAGACAAAAAAAATCTACAGTGGGAGAGATGCCACTGGAAAAGTTCTGTTTATGGTTTTTGATCAACTCTAAATCAAAAATAAATGAGACTTCGGTAATACCAGTGCTCATGGAAGTGTTGCTTTTCAAAGCAAATTGAGTCTACATTTGTGTTTTCCTCTAGAGAATTCACCTCTAGTATTAAACTTCCTTGAACTTTGGCCTGTATTACAGAGGAAATTTTCACGTAAGCTGCTTGTATACTGAATTTTAAAATAGGCAAGTATAGAAGAAATATAACATTTAAAGTCAACTATTTATTCAGCTTGCCTATTAGGTGTTTACATTATCCTATTTCATGTTACATTGTTTACATCACAGGAAAATGTGACTTTTTTGGGAAAGGAAAATCTATCCATCTGGAGTCAGATAATCTATAGTTTAACCGTCTTTCAAGTCCTACTCAGATTTTTAAAGATAATATAGGTAGAACTTGATGTTTATTGATGATAAGGGTCTTTTATAAACCTCTCTGGAGAAGATTACATATAAACGTATTAGGCTAGTTCATAAATACATTGCAAAATATAGGGGGCCACATAATCAACGCAAAGGAAGTATAGTTATAACGTCAAATAATTTTTGGTGTCAAAAGATACACACAAAATATTTTTATGTCTGAAAATACTTATTAGACAAAATAACTTGAAGCAGAGGAGTAATTGGCACGTATTCAAATGGTGGTTAATTGAACTCTTCATCTGTGGCTTAGAGAGCCACATGGGGTACAGATTCTGCATAGAGGAAGCAATTTTCATTAACAGGATATAATTTAGAATGAGCAAACATATACACTCTGCCTGAAACACAGTTAATAATTAATATGGAATAAATACATAGACATATACCGAGTTACCATATTTCTACCTGTCACTCTTTAGAGTTTCAGCAACTCATTTGCATCCTGAGTAAGTATATTTATTCAGAGAGATGACACTGTAACACTACCTTCAAAAGTGGAAGACCTTTATGTCACAGCATCAAAAATGAGTCATCCTTGTTATTAAAATGGCAGTGTGAGATCAGAATGGTGATTCGATCTCATGCCTACTTACATCTAAGAAGTTTGCTTGTTTGTGAACTGACGCTGTGCTGTTAAAAACTGATTCTCAAATTGACCGTTATTTTTGAGGCTGATCAGTTTTTCTCAACTAGAATAGAGAAAATTAAAACCTCCTAAGAAAGAATATGATTTCTATTTTGTATTCTAATGATCTATAACACTTATTATTTGGTCTCTCACATATGCCGTTAATATTGAGATGTGTATGCACGCTGGAAGCAAGTAGTTTGAAGGATAAAGTAAAAAAGAACATCTTGCAGGAGGTATGAGAAAAAGTATATGATATCAAGGAAGGGAACGGGTGACTGAAAGCCAACAGCTCCACGTGATCCAGTCTCTGTCAATGGTTTGTTGCTTCACTTTAAGCAAGCTGAGTTACACCTAATCCTGGAAACAGTTACTGCTATTTTGTATAAGAAATTCTGCAACTGATGATCTCAAAATGTGCTTCTGTTGGTACAAAACCTGATCTTGGCCTTAGCTCAGGAAATCTATAAACGAATTTTTTAATCCAGCTCATTTTGGGACAGTGCTTTGACATGCACACAACTTATGCCTTCAATAAAACTGAAAAGTATTCCTTAAATACATACTCCCTTGAATCAAGGCTCAAAACTCCAAATTTGTTGTGAGGATTTCTCAGCATTTCAGCTGAACCCTGAAGCAGAAAGGTAGCAATAACTTAGTGCTACTGAGCATAGGCTATATACTGGTTCTTAGCCTTCACTGTGAGCTCTGCCTGACCTGGAATGTGACTACAGGATTGATTCCTGAGGGCGAGCAGCTCCTGGCTGAATTCTTTGTAGGACTCCAGGAATTTTTTGGTTGGTTGGTTTTTATAAAATTTTATCTTTCTCTTTCTACCAATTTGACCACTGAAAAAATCTCCTGCATAGATCTGTATATGAGACTTTTATGCAAGAGTATAGGAGTGTGAGAAAAAGAGGTTTTACTTTTCTCGTTGCCTGGATTTCAGTTAGCAGCCATATGTAAGATAAGACCCCTAAGAAATCACAAAGGTGGGAATAGACAAGAATGCTTTTTAATTTTATTGGGTTTGCCATATTTCTGCCATATTAATTTTATAAACTACAGTGCTATTTAATATTATTGAATTGTAGGGCTATACATCATATTTCCTTCTCTTTTTAATAACAGGTGGTAACAATACTGGCAAACATGTCTGTTTTGGACCAGTGTGCTTCAGAAATCATTCAAGGAAATGGTATGCATTTTAGCTGAACTATATTCTGTATTTGTTTGTGGAGAATGTGGGGAAGGGAGTGGTTACAAGGTAAAGGAGAAAGGCTTCACTAATAAGACTTCATGTTGCATCCTGTCTCTGCTGGATATTGCACATTGCTGCAGGGTGCAAAATGAGTCCTTGGGATGGTTCTATGTAACCGAAATAAATTACTACTGCTTCAGAAACTTTGCATGTATGACCATATTGCTGATGTTCTCTCTGTGTGTGACTTATTCAAAGACAGAAAGCAAGGTAGTACAAAGTGTTTCAACAACCTTTATTCTGGTGATTACATTGTGTATAATGTGGCAATTCTTACACATTGAAAGACATTATCTGATGCTGAGCCATGTGTACCTCCATTTTGTGTCACTTTTTCACAGGTATTCAGAAGCATTATAAATTTTGAAGCATTATGTTTTTATTACTATACAGCAGTTGCCAGATTTTTTCCACATTTCTTTAAAAATCATGTTATGAGAAAGTCATTATGTTAAAAAAAAATCAGGTATTCTAGGCCCACCAGAAGTCTGAGAAGTTAGGTTAATAATTCTGTGGATAAGGATACCGTAAAATGGAACTGCCTTATTAATACACCTAACAGCAAATTCATGGCCAAGAAATATAATAAGACAGCTTTTTTTTTTTCCTGGGAGATATTAAATTACAGTGAATCTTCACAAATATTGCTTTTTCTGTCCTAGGAATGTACTTTCCACACTTCTTTAATTAAGGTTTGGATGGGAACGGTTTGAGTTTGGATCCATTTGAATCTCAGACATGGCTGATTGTAGGTGGCAGAAGGGGTTTCAGAAAGCATCCACATAGAAGTAGGTCTTGAAATAGAATTGGCCAATTCCTATGTAATATTGGATTTAGATGTTTCTTGCATTTCAGTGGAAAATTTGAGCTCTGTGCTCACAAATAGGACTGGCAAGGATCAGGCACAACTAATTTACTTGATGTGATCCATGTGTGCACAGAGGTAGTGTGCATTTGATGCCATTTGATGTGATAGGTGTTGCAGTTTGAAAGCAAATGACAATGTGGAGGTTGAATGGATCGGGATACTGAAGCAATTTAATAATAGATATATGCAATTTTACAAATTACCTGACTTCCCTGTCCTTGCAGAAGACAGTGCAGTGAGGGGGAGGAGCAAGGCCAGTTAGCATGGTGGTTTCTTATACGACTTTCTTGTTGCATGGGAGGGATGGGGCAGTCCCAGAGAGAGGTTGGCCAGGTCCATGGAGTGGTTCCTGCCATGTTCCTGGTCCAAGCTCCCTGTGTTCGTGGAGGCTGGAGAGGTGGTCCTGGACCTCTTGGTGTGGGCACTTGGGGCTTCCTTACCCAGACGCTTTTCCAGAAACTCCTGGTAAGACCCTGGCAATTCCTAGGGTCCTAGGTTGTCTGTAATTGTAGGACTGGGTAGAGGATACCCTGTCAGTGATTTGTCTGTTTGACTTGTGCTGTTGTTTCCTGATTTGCTGTTGTTAGCACTCACAGTCCAGATAGGCCCTGGCATATTTTGCACTCCTTTATGATTAACAGATCAGTTATGTAGTTTGGCTATCTATGTCTCTGACTTGTTGTTTGGGACAGGTGTTTGATCATATTTCATCTATTTCTACTACAGAAGAAACTTGGTTGATGTTCATGAAATTATACTAACAGCTATGCCAATGGGCCTAACTTATGCTAGATACTACAGTAGGTGGAGATGTACATGTGGATCGTCAAGCACAATGTGATGAAGTAAAGTCTGTGTATGCATCCTGTAATGGAAGTCCACACAGAAGCATTTGCCCCAGGCTTTTGAGAAGGGCTGACACTTATCTTGTGTATAAAGGCTTTTTGTGTCTGCCTAATACTGTAATAATCAGATGCTGGTCAGAAGCCAGACTCACAAACTGAGAAGGGTCTTCAGTTTAGATATGTTTTCTTCTCAACTTTGACTTTTTTGTGTGTCGATTGATTATTATCCAGCTGCATGATTCTGATGCTAATTCTCTTAATTATTTATGCAAATGTTCTAACAGTTAAAACCCTCTGATGCTACCTGAAGTAATCTGAATGCCTAATAGCATATGGAGTCTAATAGCACATAATTGTCCTTACATTTAAAATAATCTAGAAAATAGAAATCAGTACAGTCACATCTGGTTTTGTGCTGCTACAATAAGAATATCAACTTCTACAGGCAAACAATAAGTTAATGAAACCATTTTGACACGGATGACATTGTCTCTTCTGAAGTGAGGAGTTAGTCACACAGTAAACTTAAAGAGGCAGAATTTCATAATTTCCTTCATTAAAAGATTCCCCATTCCAAAGTACCCTCAGACAGTTTGGGGAACATTTAAAGGCTGAAAAAAAAAGTTTTACTTTCCTTTAATTCAAAGCAAAAATTCATGTAGAGACCTGAAATATGCCACTACAGGTTTTTAGGTTAGTGATTACCTTCAGGTTAGTTTAGAAGCAAATAAAGAATTGCATTTATTTTGACTGAAATAAATCTGTGAAATCTAAAATACCAACTTGTAAAGGAGTCAAGAAGTTGGAGGAGGGAAGAGTTAGTGCATTTCCTAGTTCCAGAAGTTCTGTAGCTTCCTAGTGATGACACACTAATGCACAGATCAGATGTGCTTGAACACTGATGGCCAAATTTCAGTCCACATTTATGCATTCTTCATGCCCTATTTGGGCAGTGATTGGTCTGTATTTACCTAGCTTGCTTTTTCCCTTTACTGTTTTGGACTGAGTTTTTTGTTGGAGAGAGGATAACAGTGGCTCTCATATCCTTCTAGGTGTTCAACTTTTAATGGAAATGCTCTTTGAAAGATCCTCTTCAGGAAATTCAGCAGAAGTTGCTGCTTGTGAGCGAGTCCAACAGAAATCTGCAGTTACGCTGGCACGACTCAGCCGAGATCCTGAAGTGGCAGATGCAGCTGTAAAACTTAGCTGTAAGGATGTATCACTGGCTTAATGGCAGACTGAAAAAGAGGGAGGAACTGCCAGGAAGAGCCAGAGAAGCTCTTCTTAATTTTTAGCCTCACTTGGTACATTTTATGAAATAGGTTCCCTGTACAGTCTGTCCAGAGAGTGACTGAGGAGGTTGTGCTAAATGAACCTTTGGCTCCTTTCCCAGAGGAACCTGAGGTGCAGCGTCCACTCAACAAATAGCTGTGGCAGAGTGTGCCAACTGATGGTGCTGCCTCCTCCATTCCTTTATTTAAACCTTTGTGCAGGATCTGTCAGGGGACAGAAAACTTGGACCCCAGTAGGTTCAGATGTGATAAATCTAATGGGAAGCAACATGTTATTTTGGCTGGAGGTTTTTAAGGGCATGTGGGAAGATTGATAGGGAAGAAATGGAGGTCACAATTTCCATTCTGAGACAGCAATAGAGGGTAAAAACTAATGCATTTGTTTGTTTATGCTTTACAACTATTAATTATGACTGCTCTGGACTGCATGGCTCCATGGACAAGTCCCTCAAGTGTTTGCATACCATCTTTGCATTAGAGATCATATCTACTAAGGAAGATAAATATGAAACATCTAAAAAAAGACCTCATCTCAAAATAAGTAGTTTGTTTTTCTAAATTATTTCTCCTGATACTCTTTTGTGCACTCAGGTATTCCTCGCCTAATTAAACTTTGCAGATCACCAACTGAAAGAAATAACAGTGATTCTGTTTTAGTGGCATGTCTGGTAGGTACATTTTGATCTTTTTTTCATGCTTATCCTGAAAAATGCAGAAAAAATAGCCCTTTAGATTTCAAAATGCATAAGTATTTTAAATTTATGCCAGGGTCTCCTGCTTTTCCCCTTAAGCATAATCCTGTACAGTGTCAATTATTTATCCTCTGATTGAAGACTTAAGCACATAAGGAAAAATGGCTTCATCTTCACATTATTGGGCACTAAAAAATTGCACTGGAACACTTCAGAATTTAAGGTTTCAGTAATTTTTAAATTGCATTCTCTGATGATGCTATGTTTGCCGAAACGAGCCTTGAATCACAGGGGTAGCAGCCCTTTATCTGCACACACACATATATATGGAAATATTTATGTAAAGTGGCCAAAGATAGGAAAGGAGATTTCTTGCTTTCACTACAATGCTTTTTTTTTTTCTATTTGAGTCTCCAAGACAGTATAGTGTCCAGCCAAGGCGTGGGCAACAGGAGGTTAACATTTTCTCTGCTCAGGAGAAAGATCCCAGCTGCTGGCCTGGCGCTGCATGGCCTGTGAGCCCCAGCCAGCTGTCGGAGTTGAGTAATTTCACCTAGCATTCTGGGAGAGGAAAGTGCTCTGGGGACATGGGTGATCTAGTGTTAGGAGACAGGTTTTGATGAATGAAGGCTGAAGAATATTGTTTGCCAGTGCTTTTTAGTATTAATGTTATTTTAAACATAAAAGTAAAACTTGGTTGTTGCAGCTTTGAATAACCGCTAGTTTTGTACCAGCATAGGAGAAGTTTTGTTTGTTTAAGCAGGACTCATTTGGGACGAAGAGAGTATGAATGTGAGCATAAGAAATGCTTTGGTTATTCTTCATACGTGGTCAGAAGGCTTGTTAATCTTCTATGGCTAGAGCAGAGGCCACAGAGTGATGGCAGCAAACCAGACTGTGTTTCTTCTGTCTCATTGAAGTTGTTGCTGCACATTCCTTGAATTTATGCCTATCTCTTGCCTGCCTGTTTCAGCCGTTCTGACATTTTAGCAATTGCCTGATGACACTTTCTGATAAACACATGGCAAAAATATTGTCCTTGAGACATAAGCTGCTTTAGGCTCTGATAGGTATTGTCACTAAAGTCTGAGGGCTTGTACTTTTTGGTGGTTTTAGCTTGGTTGTTTACTTTTTGTGTATTTTGAAGCAGGTGATTAACTCTTGTTTTAGTGCTGCATTGACAAGCAGCACAGAGGTAAGCTGATCACAACTATCAGACCTTACTAATAGAAGACAGTTTTTGTTCTTGAGGGAAGCCAGCCTGCTTTCCAGTTGCATCTGTCATGTCAGGTTGCTAGGAGGTATGTAATTGTTGTATGTTTTTCTCCAGTGAGAAAAACAAGTCACTGCTTAGAAGGGATGAGTTTAGGAAGAGAATGGTACCATCAATGCAATTTGTATCATGCCGCCTCATAACTGGAACAACTGGCAGTTTTATTTGTTCCTGTATGGTTTGAAATTTACGGCTTCTTTCTACTACACTAGTATCTAAAAGATTTCTGTTATGGGCATTGCATGAAACTTCAGTAGCAGATGTTTTCTGAATCAGATATAATTGTCTTCACCGATGCTCCTATTTTCAGCCAGGTCAAGCTTTTTTTGGTTTGGGTTTTTTTTTCCCACGACTTTGTTCTGGAAAGGTTCTCATAAAGTCTCCAGAAAGTTCTCATAAATAAGACAGAAGCTGAGAGGAGAGTTGAGATACAAAGAAGCAGTGTGAGAGGTGCAGCAGATCAGAGATAGGTTTACAATCAAAGTGCTGTGACTCTCACCTCTGTGTTCTTTAACCCCGCACTGTCCCTGCTGCTCAGGTCTAAGAGTAATGTGCCCCAAAAAAATTGCCATTTAATAGCTGCATTTGAGGGGAGATTCATCTGACAGACAAAGGCAGTAACAGAGAGATTAGCCAGGTAGAAGAGTCCATAGATCAGCACAATTCAGTTTTGAGCCTTGGCTGTTATTTAGAGATAGTTATAATGGACTCCTGCAATGAAGACTTTGTCAGACCTTAACAGTATTACAATTGTGTTGTTTTGTTTTTCTAGGCAGCCTTACGGAGACTAGCAGTTATGAGTCCTGATGGACTTGAAGATTCAGATTTTCAGCAGCTAGTAAAGCCCAGACTTGTGGATTCTTTTCTGCTGTGCACAAATATGGAAGAGAGCTTTGTATAAATGTGAGCCAAAAACCTCTGAAAAATAATCAAGATGATGGGTATACAATAAGATAATATGCATACAATTTTATTTAGTTTTAATCCTATTGTTATTTATGACTTATTTATTTTAAAACCATGAACACATTGTTTGTAAGAGCAAAGAAACAGAATGAGCAAATTTGTTTCCATGGTATGCAAAAGTAATTTTTTATTTTCTTTTCCTGCCAAGACACGTCAACAGACCTTATCACTGCGATCTAACAAAATGTTGTTGTCTTGTTTAATATAGTTGAATCAAGGTAACGAAGCCAAGAATTTGGTGCTCTGTTGTTCAATGCTTCTAATAATATTTTATTGCTGGTATTTTTCTACACTTAGAACAGTTTGCAGTTTTTTAAGGAAATGCTTTAGTCTCATGTGTTTGCTGCCTTAGAAGAAAAATAATCCTTAAAGCTGCTATATACTTTGAAATGAAAGGGATGTTACAGTCTGATTCCAGCTCTTAACTGATGTTAGTTTTTAATAGAATTATGAAAATATTCAACTGTGATTAGCTGAAAATATTTTTCAGAAAATTTTCAAATACTGGCTTGGAATGATGTTAGAGGACATTCTTACGCTGTATAAAGATGTGCTCCATTAGAGGATACACACTTGCAGGCAACTATTTTATTTACATTTACTGAAATAATCAGAACAGATAAATTAATTGTAACTTGAATTTCTGTTTTTCTAACTAGTCCTGTATTTCTAAAACTGTGAGATGGGACTTTCAGGAGCTCTTGGAGTTGAAAAAAGGAGATTTTATCAATGGATAACAACATAAATAGAGAGGATTTTAAAATAGATTTTTTTTCATTAATATTCCTCTTACAATATGCCTTTTTCTTTTCATCAAGAAACCATATAAATTTAAAACTACGCAACCAGCAATATCTTGAGAGTGTTTCCTCCCCCCTCCCCCAAAAGTTTTCACAAAGCACTCTGTAGATTATGAAAATATATGTTTGGTTTTCTTTTTTGATGGCTTGCAACTATTGCTCTGGATCATTTTATGATCAGCAGCTTTAGGGTACTAGGACATCTGCCAAAGAAGTAAGTACATTTCTTCTTTACTGTACTTACTTTGTAGATATGTTAAGCAGCTTAATTCATTAATGTTTATTTAGTATTATGTGGTGTTTAGATGAAAGGCACCAGGAAATTGCTAAGCTGTGATTGCCTTCCGCATTTTCTGTGTCTAAGAAATCTGTCCAGCTTCAAGCAGTCATAAATGGTGGCTTCTTTTTTCTCCCCTTGAGTATAAGGGTTAAGAAGTCTCTGCCTTAACATTTATTCCCTGTGATCTCTTCATTTAACTATGAGCTCTATCTTGACTGAAGTTTTAAAACTTTAGAAAACATACAGTGACCTCTGTCATAGGCAACTACTCAAAGATAAGCCTTGAATCAGATGTTTCACAGATGTAATTTTCTAGTAAGAGCAGAGATGAATTCTGCTTTCTTTGCTTACTTTGAGACAGCTCCTTAAAATTCTGAGATTGTTAAAATGTATGGTACTGTATGGCTTTAAAAATATTATACAAGTGATGGACTTTAACACTTTCCTCACTAAGCACAAATACATGTATGAACCACGGATGCTTTAAATAGTAAAAATCAGCATTCTTGGTATAAACAATGAACTCATAAATCTCATAAAAAATTAACTCAATAAGGTCCTGTTGCTATTGTGGTGATAGAGTGATAATCCCTAATAGAATATAACGCATCAAATTCTGTTGTGAATGTGCTGTACTGGACCTCGTTCTGTCAGCTGCAACTAATACCAGAGATATTCATTTGTAGATGGGGTAGAGTTTATCCCATAATAGGTAAAGTTAAAATCTCATTTTTAAAAAATGTCCACACATGTAAAGGGAACTGAAGTAGCTATAAAGAAAATGCCATTATGACACATAATGTTTTAAAGCCATTTCTAACAGGTCAATTAAATATTCAGTGAGCAGCCCAGTAGCAATGAGTCTCATCTGCTCTCAGATACAATAATGTGAATCCACATCAATTGATTTTGATACAGATATTCTCAATATGTAAATATGTGGCCATAATTGTAGGCCCATATTGTCCATTGACATGTGTTCATATTATGAATGTGGCTGTTTACATTACAGAAACAAAATACATTTAGGTGGATCTCATATTTGGAGTAGAAAAATCTTGAGTCCCTTCAGACCTGTTATCACCTCAGTGTCATCGAAACCATTTCTACTAGGTTTGAATTTTTCACCTAAAGTTGTGCACTTTATTTTTGTATATGCTAAAGTTTATGGGAAATTAAACATACCTCTTCATTTCCTCTTAATTAACTTGGAAATAAAAAGTAATTAAAAATTCTAAAATATTATTTTCTCATTGCTTCTGAATGAATTCTGGATTAAAAATGTTTGCTCCGAAAGTGACTTTTCAGTTTTTAAACCAAAAAAAAAAAAAAAGGAACAGTTTAAGCCAGAATAAACATGTTTAATTTCAGTGTAGTATGAAACAAATTATTTTATATCAAAAGATTTTCATTAAAACATGTATTTTGGTAGATCAATCTTTGGACTCCCTGTGTATAATGTATACAGTTAGTAGAATGAGGTAGAGTGTGTGTAATACATTTACATATCAATTCATATATGTGGACTTATTCACCTATACAGACTGCATGTAAACTAGATTTTAGCTTAATCATTCCAGAAATTGAATGTTATGCTTGTCAGAAATGTAGTTTCATTTAATTTTTTTCTGACCATTTTAGATTTTGTATGAGATTAGAGATGTTAGACAAACGTGAACTGAAGGATTCTTTGTAACTTTGATTTACATTCCAGTGACTCTTGACAATGTGTTCGTATTTCAGCTTTAGTTTGAACTGTTTACAGATATTCAGGGCCCAGATGTTTCATTCATAAAATAAATTTTTTTTCTCAGTTTTTTTTGTGTTTGGTACATGAATCATTTACGTAGAATATTACTTGTCTGACCTGTTCTGTTTAAAATAACATTTGTATCTACAAGGGATAAGATAATGTCTTCGTAAATTGGATGTCTTACCTATTTTTTAGGGTTGCCTGTTAGTATCAAAAGATGGGACTTCTCTATAAGGTGTGACATTGCCTTCGTACAAAACTGATTCTGGTATCTCATATGGCTTGTTCCAAACATGTATGTTGACCACCTCCTTTTAAATAACAGCAATGAACAGTTAAAATAACACTGGCTTTCGTATTTTTAGAAATCTGCTTTGATTTTCAGTTTAAATTTGTATTAAATGTAATGTATTTAAAGTAACACCCTAGGCACTGTAAATTATTCACTAGTGTTCTCATTTTAAGGGGAAGGAAGGAAGATGGCATTGAGCACTGAAAGATAGGTCTACAGTAGATTTGTTCATTCGAGTCAGAAGTGCGTAGCTGGTGGGGCAGTGGGTGAATAGTTTCAGCCCTTGACAGGCTAAAGAACCAGGACCACGGAAACCAAACCAAAACAAAAAGGCTCCTCTATTTTAGATACTTTGCAGAAATCCTTATCTTTACTTTCATGTTTGCTCTTGAGTTTGAGTTTCTCTTTCTCTAGCTGTGACAAATTTCTGCCTCTTGGGAGTGTTATTTGTATAATTGCTAGTTATCTGAACAGAGGAGAGTTAAATTCCAAGGTCTGGTCCTGCTAATTATTTTATCAATAACGTTTTTGCTGAGAAACTAAGTAACAAAAATAGCTTGTTAAATAAATGTATTCTAGATCACCTAGGACAACAACAATAAATGTTTATTGTTCCCACAACAGGGGGAAGAACCAGCACATTCTCCAGAACACTTCAGAGAAAACATATGTATAATAGTCTACTTCCAGGTATTGGTACTTTTACAAGCAGACTTGCTAACTAAGAGTTTATGAATTGATCAGTCCCTTGCCAAATAATAACTGAATCAAAGTAATAAAGGAAAATCACCAGACCTACAGCCAAAACACTAGGTAACCAAAGATTTTTCTATTTCCTTTTCAACAGCCAGTCTGACTTTTTGTTTTAATAATTCACATGTGCCTAGAACCCAATGACACCTATGGGAGACCAGTGCAAAAAAAATGTAGTAGGTAATACTGCTAGTTTATTTTAGAGAGAAATTAAAAGGGATCAAAAGACTTAAATGGTGTGAAGAATGGTGTGTCTAACGCAGTGCCTTTTCTATCACTGTTGTGATCACCTATGTCACAAATGTCTAACTGAAAGGTACACTGCTTGTACCCTTTTCTTCAAGCTTTCTGGATATTCCCACTGTCTTTTAACTAGCTTTTGTCCATGTCCTCCACAATCTCTAGAAGGCGGCCTGATAATGCACACATCTTCAAAGTAACTTACTGATTTCAGTTTATATAGAAATTTAGTCTCTCTTTTTTTTTTTTTTATACCACATAATAGAAAAATTCTCTCTTTGAGTAGTTCTGGAAGGATATACCTGACAAGATATGTCTGTTATGTATACACATCAGGTAAGGCAAAGTTTATGATAAATTGGAAAGATATATCCAGAAACAGACATGTGTGTTTTCACTTGCACAGAAGAATAATTATGGAATGGGCCTGAATCTTCTAGGGAAGCCTTCTCTGAAGCTATGGTAAGTCACTGTGCCTGCGCTGTGGTAAAGAAGAGCCAGAACTAAGGCCCAGGTTTCAAGATTCTTGTTAGAATTAGAACTGTAGAGATCTAACACATAAAATAAAATAAACATAAATAAAATCTCACAATATGAATCACTTTTGTGATAAATATGAACATTTAAGGAGTATGCTTTGTACATTAAGCAACATGCTTGTTTCCACATGCTTGTTTCCACTTCCAAAGCAAGATACAATGCCAGTTGTCACAGCTCTTTACTTTTACACTGCTTAATTATTAAAATGGCCACACTTTTTTTTCAGAGCAGCAATTATTCCAAATTAGTGATTTCAAAAGTTTAGCCTATCTTTAGGGTTGGATAAACAGGGAAGTGACTAAATACACACAGCCAATCATTTACACGAGTGTCTCATCCTTAAAAGGACACAAATTTTGTGGAATGAGATAGACTAGTTATTGGTTTAGAATATCTGGAGTAGAAGAAATCTGTCATGTTCTTTAGGGGGCATTTTTTATCTGTTTTGAAGTTCAATTCTGTAAGTATAGTCCAGACCAGTAATTTAGGTACTTTCTATAGACCACAGAAACTAGCGGGCAATTCTTTCTCTTTGAGGATGACTGCCTAAGACAGAGAGTATACATAATGCCATGGAGCTGCCTTTTTTTTTTTTTTCCAGTGGCTATGGAAAAAAGTGTTGATGGTTTGTTTGAAGGAGATGTCTAAACACCTCAACATCTAACTATTAGTTCAGATCATGTGAGATGAATTCCAGGCTCAGTCTGAAGACAAAAGGAAGGCACTTTTTCAGCTGGGGTTTCACGTGTTGTTTACGTATCAAGTACATTTCCCATCAAAATAGAAATTTTTGCAACATCAGACTTCTGTTTGAAATTACCAACTGAGACATCATTTTCTTGTTTGGTATGCATTAGATGATGACTCCTGTTTGCCAGTGTTGTAAAACAAGGAACAGCTGGACCAACTCATCAAGCTCAGAATATTATACCAGAGTATCCATTTCTTATTAGAGAAAAAAATCTCTTCCATTTAAAGAGAGGGAGAAAGAAAACAGGTCACAGGACACTAACTCGGAATGATCTCCAAAGTGAGCTATCCTGGACAATATGTGAAATAGCATTGAGCTAATACGTAGGCTTGCACATGTCAGGAAAGTTACTGCTCACCAGAAAATAAACAAACAAACAAAAAACTCCCCCTCAAACCCAGCATCCCTTCTTTCCCAAAAAGTAATAAGCTTGAGCTCAAAGGAGAAAAAAATTCCTCTTACATTTCTGACCTTGTTTTAGTATGGTCTTGTACTGTTATTATCTTGTCTTTACCTGTCAAGTTGTTGTCTTTGGTTTCATTTCTATTAGAGTTCTCATGATACTTACTGTTATATTAATAATTTTTTTTCCTTGAACTCAAAATATTTATATGTGGTATTATATAAATAAGAGACAAAAAAATGAAAAATGGATGCTGAACAGATACAATGCTGAAACTTGAAACACTTGAAGAGACTTGTCTTTAGAACTGCATTCCTTGATAAAAACATATTAAAACAAGGGTTTGATTAAACAGCTTCTTAATGAAGTAGGTAACTGAAAAATCGTGTGAAGATGTTCCTCTTCTAAGTCATGAAAAACTGTGTTATGGATATAGATAAATCCAGTAATTCCAGCTCTTAAAGATGCAAGAGAACTTCAGAAATGGTGTGGTTTGGAGTTTTTCACTTAGCTGTTTGAGATGATGAGGTGAGGCTTTTGTAAATTAATACCATTAGATAAATAAGAGTCACAACTTAAAACCAATATCCATTAATGTGCTGTTTCACAGACACCATCACTTTACAGTAGACCAGAGACACAGAAGCTCTTGAATATACTTTTGTTGGACTGCAATAAAATTCTTTACCCCTTTTTTCCCCCATGATTAGGGGAAAGAATAGAGGCAACACCATTTCAGTAGTTATCAAGGGCTTTGTCAGCATTTGTATTCTGATTTTTTGCACTTCATCAGACAGCTACCAGGCTTAGACCACAGGGTAACAGTAAGAAAGGACCCTTCATTACAAGGCAGAGCCTGGGACCTAACAGCACCATGGGTAACACACTGATTAAGGAGGACTATTTCCAGGTGGTTCAGGCCATCCTATTGGAAGTCATGCTGGCGTATTATAAGCATAAATGGAAGTTGCTTCCTATCAAGGCTATTGCTAAATGCTTGCGTGGAAGTCTGTGCTGCTGTGGTTACTGTGGCTTAAGCACCGAGCTAGCAAACCTTAGCAAGCCTTTCTTGAATCAAGAATATGCTTTCCATCAATGCTGCAGATGATATATGTGTGGTAGTTCACATCTGTGTTCCTTTCTAATTTCCTCTATGCCTTTCCACCTGATGTCAACTGATTAATGCTTGCCTTTAGAGTGAATCACAGCTGAAGGATTTGCATGGCCCAACATAAAGGGAAAGCAATTGAAAGATCAAACCCAACATCTGTGAACCACTAGACAGTGACATGTTTTACAATGTGTTTGCTGGTGCTGTTTCATTGCTCCGTTACATCTGCATCAAGGCAATCTCTTGGGCTAGCACCTTGGCTAAAAGGTTGTCTGTTTTCCCATTTGCAGAGTTATCACCATCTGACAAATATTTCTCCTCAAATACTCAAATCTTATTTATTTTTCCCTTTTTGAAAGCATTTTACTTCGAATAGTTCCCAAAATGCTGGGTGGCACAATCAGATGGAATATCTGGACTCTGCTGTAAAGATCAGATGAATGTGCATGAGTTGTTTCTGCTCTCATTTTTTGTCTCTCTTTCCTATGCAGACTAAAACGTACAGGGGTGGGTGTCCCTTTCCATCTTTTCTTATGATACGAATTTCTCTAAGATCCCTCATTTCATTTGAGGCTGTTTAAAGGTAACATATTAAAAACAAATATTAATACAAAGACCAGCTCCTTTGGCAGTACAAACATACTCTTTGTGTTTGTGACCCTATGATATTTCTTGTGTGGAAATGCCTGTACCTTGTACCTTGTTTTGCAGTTAATAATCTGACATGGCTTTAACAGAGACGGTTGCCTTTTGTGTCCAAGCATGTTTTCAGCTGCAGCATATATTGAAAAAGAATAGCTGGATTCAAACATTTTTTTCCACTGATACATCTACTGTTTGCAAGCTCATCTGAGTGCCCCTTTCATGTGGAAATACTTTTGTTGCTTCTCATGCTCAACTGAAATTCTGCCTTCTTCTTTTATCCATTGATCATCCTCATAATTTGTTCACTTTTCTCATTACGCGTATCAATAAGAAAATGTCCCAGATCTGACATATTTTTCTGATGACACCGTTTTGATTTTCCTTCATGGTAAAGGATATGTTTAAGAACTTATTTCTTGTTAATGACATAAAAGATCTTTGTATGCTGAAATACATCTATCAATTTCAGGTCCAGCTTCCATGTAAGTCCAATGAAAGCCTTTAGAAGAAAGCTCACGTGCCAGTACTGCAGTTGTAGCCTTGTAAATTAGAAATTTAGGATTTTCTCTGTAGTGTTTGTTACACATCTAATATCTTTCTAAATGGATTCATTCTCTTTTACTACATCATACTGCTACCTAGAGCAGGTAAATTCATCTGGGTTTAGTTGAACACAGTCAAAACCACATTGAACTCTTTTTTTCCCCCTTTGTTAGTGTAGAACTTTAGCTCACCTGTTTGTTCTTCCAGTTGTCAATGATTAATTGTAATGATCTGTGAAGTATTAAATGGACTATATACTAATGATACATTAACTATGCATTATCCTATTACCACGAAACCAGAACACATGTAGCGGAATCATGGTGAGCAAAAGAAAGATATTAATGCACCATAAATTTATTGATAGTGCAGAGGAGGAGAATTACTTTATCAGGCAGGCAAAATATTCCTGGTGAAAGAAAAGTGAGTCTCTTTATTAGGATCGTGAGGGGATGCAGAGAACCAAGAGAAATTTTACATAACCGAAATATTTGGTGTGGAATTGCCTAAACCAATAAACCCTCTAATTCTATTTGGAGAATGGCACCTGTTAGTTAAATTTCCCTCCAACCTAGTTTCACAAAAAAAAAAAAAAGGGGGGGGAACTGTAGTAGCTGTTCTAATTCTAATTTAAAGGTTGTAAGTTGGCGGGGGCAGCTGAAAAGGCTGCTGAAAATTAAATCATTAAAACATAGTTTTGGTACAGAGGTATTATTCACATCAGGATCTCGGAATTAGATCTCAGATACTTTTGAGACAGAACATCTTTCATTAAAGAAGTATGGATATATTTTTCTTAAAAAAATTCTTTCTTAAATAGGTTATATTTTTAAATAAAAATGTTTCTATTAAAATAAACACAAATGGACTCTCACTGCTATTTTAAAAAGCTAACTAGAGAAGAAAAACTAGTTTAAAGAAGAGCCACATTAAAATCCTTTAACTATAACTTTGTTTTCTAGGGTCTCACTGCATATGAATAAATATACCAGGTCATTCGCTGGTGAGTGTCAACAGACAAACTATATATTTTATTAAGATTCTGTGGGTACTTTTTCTAATATAAAACTATTCCTGGGTCTTAGCTGTAATCACTAGAATAATATAGGGCTGCTGGTATGTAAAACTTCTAAAAGTATGAAATATTTCTTTTAATAAACTTCAGTTTAGCAGTTCTTCTAAGGCTTAGTGACTGCTTTAGTGGAATAAACTTCTCAGTTACAAACTCTCCTAAGGTTGTGAAAAAACTCTTCACTGTCCAGTGGCTCTCAGCAGGCCTAGATACTCTGTTTGCCTTTGCATAAGATTTTACCAAACAGGTTCTCAAGTTTTGTTTTCTTTCGGACATTTCACAGAGGTTGTTTGTCCCTTTTTGCCTCGAGTCCAGCCACTCCAGTGTCAACGGACAAAAGAAAATCTAGTTTCACCCCAGGGCTACTTTTTCAGTCGCAGGCAAGTGAACAAACATCATATGGTTTTACTTGCAGCAGTTTCATAGTCCTACCCTGCAAACTGAAGGTCGTTTTGTGTGGGAGGCCAAGAGCCAGGAACTGTACAAAGTACAAGCAAGAGCGAAGGTCTTGCTGAAAGTGCTTTCTCCTGTTAAAGATTCAGGCAAGTCTTCATTTGGAGAATGCTCCATGGCCCCTAAAGAGTTTAGGTGTCTATGGCCTTCATTCAGTATCCTGTGAACTTGTTTCATTTTTCAAAAAACTTCATGAGCAGTAACTTCTCTCTGTTAAATCAGGACAGCTGAGAGCTGCAGCCCTGTGGATAATTCTGATTTTGTCTGCATGCCTCTTTTTTTGCGCTTTATTTGTAACTCTTGCCCTCTGAAGAGCCATCTTCCTTACTGTTTGTTTGCTCATGACAGGCTTTTCTGAAATCTAGAAAACTGAAATCAGGCTCACCACATAACCACTGTATTTCTTCTGTGTACAGACAGCATTATTTTAGTAATACTGAAGCATTTTCTGGAATACTTAATGTTAATAATTAGCCAATTTTGTCAAGGGCAGTTGCTTATATTATTCTCCTCCAGTCACACACGTTTAGTCAATAAGCTGCTTTTAACAGTTCAAGTAAAGTCTTTTTTCAATTTTAACTTATTTTTAAACAAAGAAGCAATTTAAAAAGCTTAACGTGAAGGTTTGATTTTCAGATAATAGAAAGCAATCAAAAGAATCTTGTAAAAGGACCCAATCCCCACGTAGCAGCCCAAGGTTTTACCATAGGCTGCGTTTTTATTTTTTCTTGAGGAGTACAATGTTGCTATTGTGCGGTTTCATGTTAGTTCTGGCTGCTATTCTACAAATCCCATTGACAATACAGTAATCTAGAGGCCCCTTTACAGCTGGGTGGGAAAGGAATTGAAACAATAACGTTTTAAATATTCTTTAAAAGTGCTTGGTAGTTTTTTAACTCATTCAAGTGACCCAGTCACAAGAATAAGGATGTTTTAAGTCTTAGTGATGCATTTGAATCTTATCTCCCTTCCTAAAATATTTAAGAGCCAATTTTCCTTACATGTGTAATGTCTCTAGTCAGTTTGGCTGTTTTAATCCGCGTGAAATCTGAATAAGATTAAGTCATCTACAGACCTGCAAATGAACCTTTCTGAAGTCTTTAAAACACTGTGGAACTCATCAGAAGTATATGATCATCATGCACTGCAATGCATCCAAATTCTCTTCCAAGTCTTAAGGGATGAATGCAGCCAGAAAGCTAGCTTCTCTTGGGGCCGCCTGGTCACATGAAAAAAAATCACACAAAACATTTTCTGGCCCTGGGAATTGTTGAGGATTAATTTTGCCTTCCAGTATTCTTAAAAAAAAAAAAAAAAAAGTGTCTCTAAAGAAAAAGAATATTAAATTCTTCAGAAAATGAAGTTTAGACTACAGAATTTTTCTGTAGCAGGATAAGTTTTTCTTAGGTTGGTTTTACATATTGTCACGTTCTGTGGATCTGAGTTTCTTTTAAAAGAGCAGAGTAAGTATTTTTTGTTTTGTTCCATGATGCAGATAAATATGAAGTGATAAAAAGTTATCATTTTTATGGAGAACAATGAAAGATGGTATAGCTGTCAGATACAGGAGCCAAGGTCAGTATAAGTGAATGAATATCCATTGATGATGTGTCTCCTTAATCAAAGATCCAGGTTTTACCTAGCCTTGAGTTTAATCTGATATTTATTTTAAAATACGCTCCCATGGACACTTAGCATGCAAATGGGAAGGGAAAGCACCAGCAATCTCTGTCTGGATGTATCTGGCCAGAAGGAGTATGAGCCCTCTTCTATAACGTGGGAACTCTAGGCCTCATGGGCCTCTTGGTCTCAATGGGAGTGGAGAAAAATGTAGCCATGAAAACCAGGTGAACTGAAGCATGAGGTCTCATTTTTCATGAGAGAGGTGGATAACAGCAAGTGAAAGTTGAAAAGAATTGAACCCAAGTGTTTAGGAAGGAGACACTACTGGGGCTTGTTTAAACTTGGGGAACTAAAGCAAATGAAACTTGCAGGGACTGATATGAACACCATAGGTGGAAAACCAACTGTAGTCACAATCAGGGCTGTAGTTATAATCAAAGTGTCGATGAAAACTTTGATATTTATGAAGTATCAAATGGCATGGGAAAAAATAACACAACACTGGATAGTGTTGTGTATTAGCAATGACATCACTTCGCAATTGACAGCTGATCTGCATGTATTTTGGTCGACAATAGCAGCATGGGTTCTATAAGCTCATTATTCATTGACACAGATCAGAAAAATTGGATGTATTCTTTTTCTGTCAAAACACATAGATGTAACCCAAAGGAAAATGATCTCTCTGCTTTCTCAACTCATGATGTAGTGCAAACTGAGTTTTCAAAAGCTTCTTTTAGATGTACTTAAGGACTTGCTGGGGGAGAAGTGGTGACATCTACTGGAATTTTAAAACACTTCATCATATGTTTCCAAGGCTGCTAGCAAGACATATTTGGTTTAGGTCTAAAGTTGGATGAATAATGCAGAAACAATTTCTACTTATATTTGTGCAAATTTGGAAGCAAATCTTCAGCCATCTTGGGGTTGCTTTTGGTGTCATTTCCTGCACACACTCATAGACTTATTAAACTTTAATCGTATAACTGTTGGCAGAAAATAAATGTTAAGCTCACACAGGAATACTATAAAAAGTGAATTTCTAATGTGCTTTCTGTAAGCCTGTGTACCACAAAGCTGATTCCATGAGTTCTGTTCATTAGACTGGAGGATGGAAACAATATTAAGTGATTTATGGGACCAACTGCAATTGAACAGTGAGTTTGTGCTTGGAGTAGCAACCCCTTACTTTAAAAGAAATTAAAAAACTTCAATGAGAAAGGAATATGTGAAGCAAATTGCAGCCCACTCCCCACATTTCATGGAAAGAAGGAAGGAAACTCATCCATCATTAAATGCATTCATTAAAAATTATTCACTCAGATCCATTTAAACCATGTTCTAACTTTAATCTCTTGATTTCTTGGGGCTAGATTGTGATGTGTACTGCATGCCCAATAAGAGCATGAAGGCCTTTCTTGCATCCTGATGTAGGTTACTTGGACCTTGGGACTGGGCCCACAGGAGCAGCAAGGTTATACATCCACTTCCTCTCTCCCCTCCGAGAGGGTGTGCGCGGAGGGGAGGGAAAGGGGAATGGGATTGCAGAAGATGAAGCAACCCCTTCTGGCACAAAAACCCCTCTGACTGGCTTGCTGGGATTGGCTTGGGGTCAGGGTTTCCCAAAATCTTACTAGTAGGAACCAGTGATAAATAATTCCCTCTGGGACAAGGAAGATATAGGCAATAAATTGGCCTTTGAGATGTACCCTTGAGGTGTGTTTATGTTATCTGTGTGCTATTGCAATTTACCTATCCCACCTCCTTCAGTCTATGCCTAATCTTTAATCCTTATAATGCAAAGAGTTTATGAATTTACAACCTGATTGCATGATGCGGCTGTGTCATACAATTTAAAATCATAGAAAGTGGGGAGTAGGACTTTTCCTGCTCACCCTAAACTAAAAGCAAAATTACCAATGTCTGAAGTAATTCCACAGGCTCTCAGCAATTCTCTCTTTTACCTGGCACTTTGCATACAACGGACTAAATAGACTCTGTGACTTCTGGTGGGTCGTGTTAAATGATTGTTCAGTGTCTGATTCAAAATTATCTAGTGGAGTCAAACTCACCATCCTAGTAGAAAAGCTAATCACTGGTAGACCTTGCAGCACTTGGATTTTTCTGCAATATTTAAGAGTAACAGGCACAAGAAATACCCAGCAGAAAATGGAGAATGATGTTCCTTGAAGTCCCACCACCATTTTTCATTCTTACTAAGAGCTGTTTCAAATATTACATGTAGCTGGTTCACATTAGTGTGCCTGGTATGGTTGTTTGTGTTTTTTTTTACCCATTATATCCTTTTTGCTAAGAATTGTCTAATCTGTGAGAAACTTTCTGTAAGGCTTTCCACCAAGCTGTCCTTAAGGATTTTCTATTGTTAAGGAGATTTATTATTATGGTATGACAAAAGGAAACCAGCTGCTGACATTCATCAAAATGCAGGACTACCACCAGTCTTACCTCTAATTCTAAAAGCTGCAGCCGTGTGGAGATTTTATGTTGATTTTTGCACCTGTGAGCATATGAGCTGTTGTAATACCCTATTCCTGCAAGCCTTCAGTTGAGTCTCATGAATCAAAGTAGATCACAACAGCTTTTCCAGTAATGGCAGTTGTTTCACTTCAGCAGCGCGCTCTGGTTTATGAGACTGCCTGGCTAAAGAGATTGTAAGTGCGATAGTCCAACTTGCCTACTACAAAATTGCAACTGTTTGGCTGGGAGTTAGCATTATGGTGAGAAACTCTAACATAGCAGTTTTCTGACTGTACTAATAAGTTTTCATCCTCCAAACAAATTTTGTTAGTACAGGTGACTTTCCTGCATTGTGTCTCTGATTTGCTAGGCGGACAAGTTTCTGTCAATCCATCAATCTTATTTAGCTGGCCTGCTGCTCACAAGTTTCTCTAGATTTATCATGACACAAACCACACATTTTTAATTGAACAGGAGACTCCCTGAGTTTGTATACATATCCACATTTTCATGGCTAAAACCTACTCTCACTGCAGACTTTTGAATATCCAAGATCTATACACAAAGTCCTTGTGTATTTTCAGTGAGTACTTTTCATAATTATGCTTTGCTGAATCAGGTCAGGGTGCTCAGTCTGGTGGGGAACCATACCTGTATGTAAGAAATGCAAAAAAATGCCTGTCCAAGGGAGCTGGCATACCATGTGGCACCAGTTCATAGTATTTTAGTACTACATCAACTTATACAAGCTGAAGATCTGGCTGAAGACATTATAGGTACAATACTCTATGCTAAGCTAGTAAGACAACAAATGATTGAGTGTGCAAGTACTAATATCTTCCCCAGACAATAGCACATGATATCCAATTAATAGTTATGGAAAACCCGTCCGAAATGTATTCCATTATCATTTGTGGCGAGATTTGCTTTCAGTCAGAGATTACAGAGAACATTTGAATTAGCAATGAGAATTACGCCGAATAACAAGCTCATTATTTACTATACTTGCATTTTGTTCAGCTTATTAATAGCACTGACTGTTTAGATTTTGTGGATCCTTTTCTATCGTTTCTGCATGAAAGCCCAACCATGGAACATTTCTGAAAGCAACAATTGTGATTTTATAATGAGCCACAAGAGGGGGGAGAATGAACATAAATGAAAGAACTTGATGTTAATGAACGACTGTTACATTTAGGACAATGCCGTATCAATGCTGAATTTAAGAATCTTGGCTAGGTGTTGTCTGTGGAATGAAGAGTTTGAACTAATGGTGAGATGCTGGAGCACAAGTCTTACGAGGAGCGGCTGAGGGAACTGGGGTTGTTTAGCCTGGAGAAGAGGAGGCTGAGGAGAGACCTTATCGCCCTCTA
>BOSO01013374.1:0-23984 GCA_018403395.1 Gorsachius goisagi
AAACACTGGAACAGGTTGCCCAGAGAAGTAGTGGAGGCCGCATCCCTGGAAACATTCAAGGCCAGGTTGGACGGGGCTCTGAGCAACCTGATCTAGTTAACGGTGTCCCTGCTCACGGCAGGGGGATTGGACTAGATGATCCCTAGGGGTCCCTTCCAACCCAAAACCTTCTATGATTCTATGATTCTATGAAATCACAGATGCTGGGATCTGCCAGGGGTCCTGCCTGTGCTGGAGGCTGACGGGGAGATGACAGTCTGTCCAAGATCAGCTTGCATAGGGAGGGGAAGAGGTACCAGAGAAAACAGGCATAGTTAGAGCATAGCATGACCTGCAGCCATCCCACCCAGGTCTTTTAGGCAGAGAAAAAAAAGGATTTGACAGAGTACACTTGGGGCTGCACCAGCTGACACCCCAAGTGCTTCAGACCAGTTAGCATGATGATTGCCTGTGGGACACCTCCACCAGCAGAGTCCGACATTGCTGTGGAGGAAGGGTGGAGGCAGTGGTGGAAGATGACTCAGGAATAGCAATGTTAATGGTTGGTGGTTGTGCAGGAGAAGGTATTAAATGCTGCAGCAGGAATGCCTGCCAGCCTCTCGGCTGTTCTGGCTCTGTCCCTTTGCAATGCTGGCCAGGATTTCCTGGGACTTTCACCCATTCCTGTCCATGTTTGCAGCCCACACCAGCTGGGCAGGGCTGGAAACACAAGCCTGGTGTATGCACAGCTCAAGGTGCCTCATAACCACAGAGGGGGCTCATGAGGGCAACAGTATCATGGCAAGGCTTAGGCCACCTTCCATAGTCCTGTGTATCATCCCCATGCCCACTTTATCTACTGACCCATGCAGCGGGAGGCACGGAGAGAGGACTTTCATTTGCTTTAAAAGCAGCCCACAAACAGGGTCCACCACGAGGCTGTGCTGGCCAGCAGGAGATCAGTTTGCCATCTCCCTCCATGGGGACAACTGGTGCTGCAGCCCCAAGATTGTGCCAGTGTGGTGGAAGATGCCTGGTCGCCCACGTTGGCTCAAGCATCTCTTTGGATAGTGCTGGCTGAGGCACATGCATGCAGTGGCAGCTGCTTGAAATAAAATACATGGGCATGAAAACATGCATGGAAACACCGCACCAGCGGTCATACACATCCCCCCATGCACACAGCCAGCCGCTTGCTGAGCATAAGGACACATGGACATACATGTAAATACACACAGGTGTTCTCAGAGCCATGTCCTACCCCTACACACAAGCACCCGCCCCCAGACCAGACTGGGTTTTATTCCTTGCCATGTGCTTGCAGAGCAGTCCCAAAACATCACCAGGGCTCCTGGCACCTTGCCCCATCACTGAGAGCCCTTTGTCTTCATCTTCCTGTCCACCAGGGATGTGTCCCTTCCTCCAGAGCTGCCTGGGGGATGTCTCTGGCTCTTTAGCTATGCTGATCCCATTAGCTGACCCTTAATTTTGTGCTCACGCATGCTGGCCTTCCTTATTTGCAGGAGAAAGCCATTAGCTTCCTCCACACACACTAATTAGGAAATAATTGCCCTAATGGGCTCTACCGGCCTCCCGGCCCATGCACTGTGCAGGTTTGTGAACAGAGCCTGGCTGCTGGGCTCATATCTGTGGGTGGGGGACATGGCTCCAGCATCACCATGGGAGAGGGGATGGAAGACCCCAGCCCTCTCCAGCAATGGGGAGAGCAGAGGGGGAGCGGAGCGGGGCCAGGTCGGTAGAGTGGAGAGGATGCTGATGTGAACTGTGGAGTTGGGGGAGGCTGTTGGGGGGGGGCATTTGGGATGCGATACCAGTGATGTACAGGCATGATGGAGTCAGGACACTCAGGGTACCGCCAGCAATTGCCAGCAGCTCAAATCACAAGTACCAGCCGCATGTTAGCAGCCTACAGCTAAGGGCAAACGTGCAAGGTGCTGCATGGGGCTGTTCACTAGCAAATTTGGCTGTGAGTGAGCAACCGGCTGCCCACAGCCCCATGCTGGCATCTCCGCTGATGGACATGGTAGGGTCAAAGCAGGACTATGCAAGTGTCCCTGCCATGCAGGAATGTTTGCAGAGAACACAACCATCCAATACATGTCCCGGAGCTGCAGGCATGAGTTATCCTTGGGACATTAGGTCACCATGATAAACCAAAGCACTGAGTTACTCAGGGCTGCACTGGAAATGGCCCCAGTATCCTCTAACAGACACATGGAGGCGGGGGGGGACAAGCTGTAGAGCATCTGGGAGCTCTGGTTTGCTGGAGATTAAAAACTTCCCCAGGGAGAAGAGCAGGAGAGGGCTCACAAGGTCTGGATCCAGCCATCAGTTTTAATAACAAGAAAATAGGATGAGGGAAGGGCCTGGGAACCTCTCTCCCAGATGTAGTCAGACCCTGACTCTGTGCCTCCAGGAGCACCAAACATGGGCCCTGCTGCCTGGAGACAAGGTGGCTCTGGAGAGGACGTGGGGACGTAGGGCCACCAAGCAGTAGACGTGGCTCGTGCCCATGGGCGGAGAAGCGTGCCACCCCAGCAGCACTACTGGGTGCTCGGTGCAAGATTTCCCCGGGAACCTCCAAGGTCTTGCTGTGACCCTCACCCGCCAAAGGCTGGGGCTGGGGGCCCAGCGCCCATTCCCCAAGGCTGGTCCCACCAGCCCCGACAGCCATCCCCGGCAAAGCAGTGCCACCCTGTGGCAAATGCCCTCCTTGCCTCCAAAGGGGGGGATGTCCCTGGACCCCCACCCCGGACCTCCAGATCCATGGCATTGGCTGCCCCTGCTGATAACCCTCCAGCCCCGGTCCCCTCTCTGCTGGTCCTGCTGGAGCACGTGAACCCAATGCAGCGCAGGATATCCCATCTCATCCCAGTGTTGCCACTGAAGCTCTTTCCTGTCCTCGTTGCCTTGTCCATATTTCTCCAGGGCTCCATCAACAGCAGCCAAAAGTGGGTTCCTCCATCCCTACCCCCGGGGAGACCCCCCAGGGTGCAAACAAGTTGGGGGCCAACTCCCACCTCCCAGCAGCCCTCAGTCAAGGGGCTGGTTCCCTGGCACCCTGCATTAATTCCCCAGACAGACTAATAACAAGGTTTATTACTAAATAATAAGGCATGGATGCATCATCAACAGATAATCATTTCTTATGAAATAGGATTTCCATTCCAATGTGGTGCCTCAAGCACTTTTCCCCAGGTGATCTCCCAGTGCTTTGAGCAGGGGTCAGTGTTATTGCACCCCATGTGTGGGTGGGGAAACTGAGGCACGGGGTAGGGGAGTGCAGCAATAGCGTCACAGGGAGAAGCCGGGCGGTCAGCAGTGAAGCCAGGGCACCATGCCCTGGCCGTAACTCCAGAGGAATGGGGGGGATGCCACCAGCTCCTCTACCCCAGGCTGCTCATCCCTTGCCAGCCCCAAGCAATTCTTATTTGTTCCCCTGAAATGCTGTGGCCGATCATGAAGCTGCCTCAGTGGCACTGCTGGCCATGTTTGTCCTCCCTGATGCTCAGCCATGCAGCGGGAACCCCGTTTCAGGGGCACGGGGATGGTGCGCCAGCCCTCCACCCCACTGTTACCTCCTGCAGGTGCTGGCGAGGTACGTCCTGCTCCTGGACACCATGGAATGCCTGCAAAAGCACCATAGCCCTCAGGGGCAATGACTTGGCCAAGAGCAGCTCCCACGGGGCCAGGGACTGGGTCACAAAGGTGGCAGAGGGTGCAGATGCTGCATTGGGGTGCACAGCTGGGGAAAAACATGATGGGGGAGCCCAGCACCAGTGGGCAGCTCTGGCATGGGAGTGATCAGCAGCCCCAACTCCCCCTTGCACTGAGAGCAGGCACGGAGGGTCCCAAATCTCAGAGGTGCCTCTCAGATGTCCACTCCCCTCCCAAACCAGGGCCCCTGGGATGAGGGGCTGGGACTCCTCTGGGTGGAACCTGTCCCAGGAGGGCAAAGCCGTGAGGCACGGGGCTGAGCAGTGCCTGACCTGTTTGGTGCAGGTGAAAATGAGCGGCAGTGTGTTAACCCCTAGGAGCTGGATATAGGGACAAGGAATCCTCACTCTGCCGAGGCACAGGGCTGTAGTGAGGAGAGCAAGATGGGATCCCAAAACCGTGCCCTTATATAGTCCGGGCATTTGGTTTAGCTCGCTACCCTGCACCCCACTGCCTGTCCTGGGGTCCCCCAGCCAGGAGGGATAGCTGTGACATCGGGAGGATGGCCACAACCTGGGGGAGCCCAGAGAGAGGGGAGGGTGAGTCTGGGACTGCCCAGGGGATGAGCTGGTGCCCCTTCCCACCCCATCACTCCCCAGGTAGGGTAGCATTGGCTGGTGGAGGGGAAGGTGAGCTCATGAAGGCCAGGATCTCTTTCTCCATCCTCTGGTTTTGCTGCCCATGTTGCCTGGTAGCTAAAGGCTCACACCTTTGGTGTGGAAAGACATCGAGTTTCTGCTCCAGGATGGCTGCACCATGTACCCCAATGACCCCCCTGGCCTGGCACTGTGACCCTGCGATGCACAGAGCCCTTGGCTGTCCCCAAGCTCTGGGGTCCTGGGTGTCACGGTCACAGCCCCCAAGGAGCCAGGACAGAGGGAAGGGACCAGCATGGCCCCACCACTCCCTGCACAGACTGTCAAGGGAGGAGAGGCCACCATCTCTGCTGAGACACTGGAGGAACCCGCTAGCAGAGTTCGACCCTCCATACTTTAACCAAAAGAGGCAGAATATGCCAGCAGTGACACTGTGAGCACCCGAAGGTCCACAGAAAGGTCTGAAAGCCCATCCAGTCCCTGGCCAGGTGAGAGAGCTGCTTCTGGACTTTCTCATGGGAATCTTTTGAGAGAGGTCCCAGCCCTACCTCTGTCCCAGCATCAGTGACACCTCCCCAGTAGCTGAGCTGATCACATCCCTTCTATGAGTCCCTCTTCACCAGCAGCAGCCAAGGGAGCACAGCTGCCAGCATGGCCACAGTCAAGATGAGGAGGACGGCGAGGGCAATGGGTGACTGGCAGCATTTCACCCCCAGGGCCGAGCTGGATGACACCAAGCTCGGCGTTTCCGCTCTGCTTCTCCTCCCCAGGGAGCCACAGTCTGCATCCACCAGTGGCATCCCATGGTCGCTGATGACGAAGATGTGGGCTTCCCGCGCCAGCTCCCCTGGGACCCCCTGCAAGTTCAGGGGGTTGTGCCCCACGCTGCAGCACCGCTCGAAGCTCTGCACCGGCATCACAAAATGGCTGGGCACCACCAAGGTGTTGCTGGCCTCCATTTTGGTCAGGTGGGGCAAGGAGGAAGGTGACAGAGGCATCTCCAGTGCCTGGGGGTTGGTGCCCGCCTTGGGCAGCCATAAAGCCGCCTTCTTGCTGAGGAAAGTCACGTACCGGCAGACGGGGCAGATGATGCTGCTCGGGACCTGGCCGTCGAGCTTGGCGGAGAGCAAGCACTTCACCAGGCAGTCGTGGCAGAAGGTGTGCCCACAGCTGAGCTTGCGGCGTGTGGCCTCCAGCAGGTGAAACTTCTCGTAGCACACAGGGCACTCGGCTGGGAGACCCTCCTTGCTGGACGAGGTCTCAGACATAGCTGCTCTGTCAGCCACAGGCGGTCCCTGTCTGCGAGGAAGAGGCACGACAGGTTAATAAGGGTCTTGGTTATTAGCATGATCCATCTCTTCATCTCTCTTCATCTCTCCTCGTCCTCCCTGCTGTCTTGCCTTTGCCCTCTGGCCCCTAACAGATGCAGTGGATGGCTACTAAGCACGGTCTCATCAAGGCAGGGCATTTTCAGGAGCACTAAGACTCTCGGTGTGGCCCTTGGGGCAAGAAGGAGATGATGGGAGGAACTCAGCTCCAGAGCCACCGGCAGCAACAATCCCTGGCTGCAAAATCACACAGAAAAATGCTTGAGCCCCTGGATGGAGCTGTGTCTGTCTGCTCAGCGCCTGGTACCGATAAAGCAGGCTCAGTTTGTGTCACGAGTGTGTCTGTGCTCTGCTGTCAGCTCTAGGTATGCAGGGGGTGGAAACTCCCATCCCACAAAGGAACTTGCCAAGGAAAGGGAGATGGTCCCATCCCAGGGGACGCAGAAGGCCTGGGCGGAGCAGGGGGAGGCCAGGCCAGCAGGGCAGGAGGGAGCACAGGACCCCCCTGGGGATGGAAAGGGAGCGTGCTGTGCCCTGCACAGGCAGCAAGCACCCACACCAGGCTTCTTCCAGGCTGCCAGAGGATGTCCCAGGCTGGTGACATCGCGTGCGCTGGAGCACAGTGTGGGCAGCAAGCACCACAGCCCAGTGTCTCCTCTTAGTCAGAGCGGGTAGGGCAGAGCCCAGCCTGGCCCCCGCCCTGGCCCGGGGTGCAAGCAGCAGTGCGGGGCCGCGTCTGGGCTGGGTCTGAAGCTCTCCCGTGCGTCTCCCAGGGCAGGAAGCATTCACGTGTGGCTTCAGGGAAGGGAGAGGGAGAAGGGAGAAGGGGGTAGGGGGAAGAAAGAGAGGAGAGGAGAAAGGGGAAAGGGGAGAAGGAAGAGGGGAGGGGGGAAAGAGAGGAAGGATGCTCAGTTCCGTTCTCTTGGTCTAGCTCAGGAACTGAAGCTTCCTAAAACCTGCAGTTTTTCCAGACCTTGCAGCACTTTCAGACGGGACCCAGCCTGCACCCGTTTTCTCACGCATGACTGTACCCATGGGCATCCTCCCAGCTGTTTCTGGAGGTTCTGCCATCCACTCCTTGGCTGCCCTCCTCTTGCATAGGAGATACCCCCTGCACTGGGATGGCCACAAGAACACAACGAACCATCCCTAGCCCATGCAAGAGAAGAAAGACCCAGGCTCCTGCTCTGGTTTAGAAGGGATCAGGGACTTGATGCTCCCCCAAAGTGCTGCAGAAGGAGACCCCATCCCTGTGCACTTGCTCCTCCATGCCCCAAAGCCCCCTTACCTGCTGCAGGGCACTAGGGCAGGAGCCCCTCCATGCACTCCACTGCTCTCCCCAGAAGCGTGCCCCAGCCCCAGCACTGAGCGCCAGCTGGGGAGCGGACCAGGACACCTATATAACACGGGGGTGTTGGCTGCGCGATTCATGCAGCCGCATTGCGCAAAAGCTGGAGCAGGGATGGGGCAGCTCCCGGGGAGTGAATGTGGAGGAACTCGTTCGGGTTTTAAAGCTCTGATGTTCGCCTGGTTGGCCAGGGAGTGGGCGAGGAGCTGGCGTCAGGCGTTGGAGGGCAGGGACAGGAGGCATGGTCCTGCCTGCTTTCCCTTGTGTAATGGGGAGCTGTAGCTGGGCTCTTCCCTGGGGTCAAACCCCAATGAAACAGGCACTAAAGGGGATGCCGGGACCCCAAACCCCCCTGTTGCTGCAAAGCAGGCTGAGCTGCAGCATCCTGCACCAGGGCTGGGCTGCTGCCAAACACTTCTCGCCTCCACCCACCAGCGCTCCCCATCACTCACCCTGGCCGCGTCCTTGTCCTGTGTCCCTTCCCCTCCTCATCCCCCAAACCCTCGTCCCCCCAGCCCTGCACTCCCCATTCTACATTGTTGGATGTTCACCAGAGCCATGGTGTGGCAGTGCATGGACAGACAAACTCAAAGCCAAGCAGGTACTGGGGCCACCACCACCTTGCACCTTCCCTGTGGGGGTTCCAGCATCCCTGTAAACTGTGGTCCGGGCAGCGGCAGGAGCCCTTCGGGCTCAGGGCAGGCAGCAGCCCCATGCCTGGCCTCCTCAATGTGACTCCTGAGTCACCATCTGGCCACGTGTAGGCTTGAAACCCACATAGAGAAGGTTTCCTGTGGCCTTACCTGTGTCCCAGGGTGCTGCCCTGTCCCTCACCCGACCCCCAGGCAAGAAGCAAAGAGGCATCTTCCCTGCAAAGCCTTGCAAAAACTGCCAGCAGGGTGGATCAGTCCTGCAGCCATCCCAACCCATTCCAGCCTCCCCTGCCACCCCTCAGCCTGGCCAGTGGCCATGGGGCTGCCAGCCCATGCTCAGCCTTGCTGAGTGGCTCCGCAGGGATCTGAGCACCACTCGCCACATCCAGAGGAGGTACCCAGAGAAGATGCAGCGACCCCAAAACCTGCACCCCTTCCCCATCTCTGGCTGTGGCAGAGCACCCATGGGACCTGGATTTACATCATCCAGGGACCTGAATGCCCTGAAGGTCCTGAGGTCCATCATGGAAAGCCTTCAGGAGAAACCTGGGCATACAGGGTGGATTTGCCTTGGGGCAGAGAGATGCTCTGCAGAAGCATTCCCAGCCCTGTGCTCCCCCAGCTTCAAGAAGGTTCCAGAGCCCTGCAGGGTCTGTGGAGCAGGCAGAAGAGGAGATGCACCCCTGGCACCCAAAACCCAATGAGATGGGCCCCAGAGTCCCTTCGTGGGCAGGACGGGTGGTTTCACGTGCAGGGAGCAGAGCTGGAGGCGTGGGCAGCAGTATCAGTCACTCCTGGGTGTAGCAGTTGCAGTGGTTACAACAGAGGGCTGGTTTCTGGAAGGGCAAGGGTGGGTCCAGCCTTGTCAGGACACCCCGTGCACTGGGGCAGCTGCCAAAATGCATCTGCCCTTTGCAGAGAGCACCCGTGGTGGGAGGCTTGTGTCCCAGGGGGATCATCTCAAGCCACGAAGCCCTGTCCCTTGCTGGAAGGAGACCTAAAGCACGTCAACACCTTCCACACCTCTGCTTACGATTGGGGACCAAGCCACTCCACTCGTTACCCCAGTTTTCTTGGGGTGGTCAGAAACTGAGGCTGAAACCTCTCCAGACAGATTGTGCCAGGGCCGAGGTTGCACAGCCACCCCTGCAGTAGGTGTCCTCATCCCCTGGACCCCTTCTCAGAGCTGCTAGAAGTGCCAGGTCTGCTTGCACCCACCAAGGTGGACAAGTGACCTGGGCCAGTGAGAGCAGATCTGGGGCAGCCGAGCATCTCCCCAGCTTCAGTTTGCTCTCTGCTGGCACTGAGGTGGGGCAGAAATTCCTGTTTCCCATACTTTGAATGCTCTCCACAGTCGGAAACTATGAGCTCACAGCTCTATACATAGGCGCTGGAAAAACGAGTCAGCCTTCCTTCGCTGCTTTGACCACACCAAAATAGAAGCCACTTGGGCATATCACGGGCCCAGCTCTGCCAGCAGTTTCATCCTTTCCCAGGCATGGCTTTTCTCAGTGCCTTTGCCCCACTTCCACGCGCGGCAGCACCTTTCCTGAGTGACGGGATTGAGTCTGCTGGTACCCAAAGGACAAGAAACCAAGTTCAGGGGCAAAGCAAGTCCCTAAATGCTGCCTGTATTTTTCTCCCAGGCTTTAAGAAGTGCAGCTCACAGCCAGTGTTTCAGCCCCCTCAAACCCAATGCAGGGCCAAGGGCTCCAGGATCCTTTTATCCAAGCAAGAAGGTGGCATCAGGCTCAGCTTCTCTCCAGGAACCACAGCTGAGACCTTCTCTGCCCTGAGGTTGGTGGATTCCAGTGAGCAAGGGACATTTCTGACCCAGAAGGGGCCACAGCCCTCGCTGCAGGGTCGGGGTGGCCGGGGTCCCTTCCCTGCAATGGTGATGGCCTTTGGGCAGAGCTCTGCAGGCTCTTGCAAGGACAAGAGGATGCTGCAGAGACGGCCCTCCTCTTCCACAGCATCACCCAGACTTTCCACTCTCAGCGACCAGGTGGGGAGGAGGGAAAATAGAGTTATGTGAAAGTGCTTATTTTCAAAGCACATTTAAACCCAGAATACATATCTGTATGTGAGCCTCGTGTCAGGCAAATATTCATTATAGGTCTCAATATTTCTGTATCAAATCCATGCTGTGCTTCTCCAAATTATAACAGATGAAGCAGGGACATTTCCAGTGAGCAGAGACATGTCCCCCATCCCTTCACTCAGCTGGGGCCAGGATCCGGGTGAGAAAAATCCCAGATTTATTCTTGATGGCAAGATGTATGCAGGGAGATTTGCCATGCAGCCACAACCCATCCATGGGGCCAGTGGCTGCTGGAAAGGCTGGGCTGGGTGAAGGTGGCTGGAAAGAAGTCTCTGGCTTGGGAAGTCTGTAAGCGAATGATGGCCAAAAGCGGTCCACAAAATGGTGTCCGTAATGAACAGTGTCCCTGTCCAGTGGTCTCAGTGTGTTCCTGGTGAAGCTGCAGGGCAGGTCCGGTTGCAGTGCGGTGGGGATGTGCCCCTCCTGCCTCTCCTCCAGCTCCTTTCCATGCTGGGCTTACACCCTTTGCACCTTTTTCCCATCACCCTGGGGCCAGCGCGCCTGCCCCATCCCTCCCAGGGCACGGTCAGTGCTCCCAAAATCCCCCAGGTTTTCCCTTAGCTATGCTCAGCTACAAATCTGAGGCTTTATTAGAGTTTCTGCTCATCCCATTCTCCTCCCACCTCTTCCCAGCCCTTGGCTTAACAGGGTGAGTAGATGGCATTGGTCGGAACGAGGTAAAGGGAAGGGGCGGAAAAAGTAAATCCTTGTTTGACCTTAGCCCGGGAAGATATTTCATAGAATCATAGAATCGTTTAGGTTGGAAAAGACCTTTAAGACCATCAAGTCCAACCGTTCTTCTCCAACTGGAGAAGAAGCTTAGTGAAGCAAAAATACTTGTCCAGGGCTGCACTGTGCTGGTAGAAGGTCCAAGGGTCCTGGCCAAGTTATATCCAGGGTGCCCGGGTGTCCCTGAGCTCGCCCACCTTTTCCCATGCCTGCTTTGCTTGAATTCAAGGTGGGAAAATCAGTGTCAGGCACCCGGCAGGATGAAACCCCATCATCAAGATGCTGACTTAGCCAAGACGGCCAAAAACACCTAGCAGAAGCTCTTCCTTCAGCTTTCTCCTCAGTGCTTTTTGTCGTGCCCAGGAGGTGGTGCTCTTGGATGTGCTTTGGCCACCTTAAAAAAAAAAAAAAAAAATGTCCAGGGTGCACTGAAAAAAAAAACAAACCAAAAAACCCTGAGCCTGCTTCTGCAGAGCTGCCATGGTTTGGAGCTGGTGGTGCCCACCGGCTGGGATGCTGCCTCTTCCCCACTAGGATGGATGGGATTTGCTTATCCTCCTGACAATCAGAAATTTTGGTCTGGCCCAGGGCTGCCACCTCCCCATCTCCCTGGCCCTGGTCCCACCGCACATCCCACCCCGGCCCCTTTGGGATGCTGGCTGGCGGCAGGGGGGAGTTGCTGCAATGGTAATCCCTGGCATCATGTGTGTAACGGAGAAACAATACGGCTTTGAAGGGAGTGGGCAGATGCTCAGGGGAGAAGAAGGTGCTTATTCAGCCGCAGCAGCCAGGGCGGGCAGGTGCCTGCTTGCCTGCGCAGAGCCCTAGGCACCAGGGCTGCGCTCACTGGGGGCTCACTCTGGGGGTCCTGCTGGCCCAGCAGCTCAGTAGAGCCTTCCTAGGGACAGGGCCAGGATGGGGAGCAGGGTATCACAACCCAGCAGGGATCCATCATCAGATTTAATGGTAGTATTAAATGTGGCCAAACGATGGCAGATTGTCCCCTTGCTTGTCCCCCTGCCCTGGTGCCCACACCAGCCCTTCACGCAAACCTGATGTGAACCTGCCACCGTCCCTGTGACCCGACCCTGCCACCCCAGGGACGCTTTATCAGCCACGGCCCCTGCAGCAGAGGGCATTGTCTGGCTCTTTTACACCATCCCCTCTGGCTGCCTTTTTACCAGGCAGCTCCCTTGAGCCTTATTCTGGGGGACACAGCACAGAAACTCTGCAATCTTAGCAGAAAAGGCTGCTGGGGTTAGGGATTTGCAGCCCTTTCCCAAAGTGGGATGCTTCCCATGGTTTTGGCTGCCAGGTTGTGTTGCAGTTTGGGTTCTTCCTCCAAGACCTGGCTCCTGGAGGGCTGGGATTGCAGAGGGGCTGCTATCTTTAACGGGAGCAAGCATAGGTCAGCTTCTAGCCCTGCAACAACACACGTCCTGGAGCAGCACGGGAAGGAAAGGCTCAATAGAAGGAGCACTAAATACTTGATTCGGATTCATTGAATGATTTTTCCAGCATTTTACAACTATGCAGTTGGCATGGTGCTGTGAGCAGAGAGTTTTCAGGCAGAGCTGCTCCACCACCTGGTGGATCCACTCCGTGGATCACTGACTGGAGAAACCCAAGTGGGTTATGGAGAGGAGGATGCTCTGCACACAGTGCTTCTCCCAGATGTGCTGGCACAAAACAGGACGGCTGTTGTTCCCATCCTGCCACCCTGTGGGGTCTGCAGCCCCTGTAGACAAAACAAGAGAAGGATAATCCCTGCTCTCCCTTCCAGCTGGGGTGGGCTGGAAAACACACGAGGGTCCTGACAACCCCACAACCCACAGCATCCCACAGGGGACAAGGGCAGGTGGTGCCTGGGTGTCCCTTCCGCATCCTGCGGGAATGACGGGTCCAGCACAGAGACAGGCTCCCGAGCTGGCATCGGAGCTGTGGCTCCTGTTGCAGCAGTTTCCCACATCTCCTGGGCCCTCCACGTCCATCATTAGGAACCCCCAGGAAAATGGGCACAAGCAGATCCAGGGTGCCTAAGGGGTCATCCCTGCACCCCATGAACAGCTGGGCAACAACCAAGAAAACCAGGATTTCAGGGTGGCTCTGCTTTTGACAGGCAAGTTGAGCCACAAGCGAGTATTTTTAGGAATCACCGGCAGTGTCTGCTGAAGGAAGTGGTTTGGCAAATATTGCACAGGCACTGAAGTCAGCGCTCAGATTAGTCAATGCAAATAGCTACATTTATCAAAAATGTCTCTGGATGGATGGATACAGCCAGCTCCGAGAGGGACTTTGGGTGAAGGATAAAGGGAGAATAAATGAAGTGAACCTGTAGAGGTTTTTGCTGCCTTCATACTGGAAGAAATATCCTGCTAAGTGTCAGCCCTGGATCTGGCCATCCTTCTGGCCCCCACCCCGAGGTCTCGCCCCGGCTGACTGGCCGAGGATGGGAGTCCTTCATCCCTCCAGTGGGATGTGGCTGCCAGCTGGTGGCAGTCACTGCCCTAATGAAGCTCCTTGTCCTGAAGCTTTCGCCTGACCTGCCTTTGCCTGGGTTGCCTGGGTAGCAATCCTGCTAGGCCATCTGGGTATGTCCCAGGAGAGCACTGGGTATCGGTGACGCATGGCTGTAGGCTGAGCGGTGAGCCCCCAACCTCCCCGCTCCCTGAAAACCAGCCCCAGGTCACTGCAGGCATTGCAAGGGCAGGAGCCGTGGCCGCACGCTGCACTTGGCTTCATCCAGACCCGTTTAATCCCAGGGGAAAGTCCCCCCTGGTCGCGCTGCTGAGCAGCAGCGTGGCACCTAGTGGCTTTGCTTTCATGGCTGTTGCGTCATCCCGGCAGGCTGCCGGGACATGGCGCGTGCCAAGCGAGCCGAGTCGTGGCTGGCACTGCTGTCAGCACTGCCAACGGCTGGGGGACATGCCAGCGCAGAGCCATCGGGGCCCCCCAGCGCAGAGACCGGGGTGTCCCCATCTGCAGAGCCCCACTGTGGGGGCGGGTTAGGGAGCACCAGGGCCAGTCGTCCCCTCCCAGAGCCATTGCTCTGCCACATCACCCCCAGAGCTGCTGCCCAGGGACTCCCACTCCCCAAAGCCCCCCTGGACCCTTGCCTCTCTGTACACCTCCCACAGCATCGCCCTACCACGTCCTGCACACACCAGCGCTCCCCGCATCCCCCGCAGCCCTGTCCCACCCCCCCCCCCCCAGTCCCACCCAACACACATCCCTCCCAGTCCCATCTCTCCCCATATCCCTCCAGTCCCAATCCACCCCACATCACTACCGCCCCATCTTTCCCTATACCTCTCCCATCCTTCCCTGCATGGCCTCCCGTATCCCTCCTGGACCCAGCCCTACATCCCGCCAAATCCACCCATCCCAATTCCACACCTCCTTCCATCTCTTCCAGCCCCATCCCTCCCTGCATCCTCCCCGCTCCCTCCCTGCTCCCCCCCCCCCCCACCCCCCCCAGTCCCATCCCTCCCCATGCCCGTGCTGGAGGCACACAGAGCCTCACAGGACCCACATCTTGGCGGCTCCATGCAGCCGTGGTTCAACCCATTGGGTTACACAGATGAAATACCACTGCCGCTGCTGTCATCACAGCCCTTGGCTGGGGACTGTGGGTAGGTGTGAGCAGCAAATCTTGTGTGCAGATGGCAGGTCCTGCCCCAAATGGTGCCTTGGCCAGCCAGGGAAGGAGGCAGCAGGGTGGGGGTATGAGACTGTGACTCTTTGGAGGCAAACATAAGTCTGGGCAGGGATCTGAGGCCAGCAGACTCGTGACATGGGGTCCTCAGCAGGAGTTATGTGAGGCTGGAGGCTGAAGGTCTGGGGTCACCTTTCCCAAGTGGCCAGGCTCAGCCAGTAAAAGCCCCACAAAGCTCCTGAGGTGCAGTGAGTTGGCAGTTCTCAGACCACGTCCCATGGGCAATGCTCGCAGCTCCAGAGCCACAAGCAGATCCAGATGTGGCCACCCAGCACAGACCAGTGCCCAGCTCCCCGGGCTGCCTCCCACCCCATCCCAGCTTCTCCTTCACCCAAAGCCTCATTTTCCCTATGGCTGCCTGTCCTGGGGGCTGCTGCCATCCCTGGAGCCCTGCCAGGTCTCCCTGCTGTGGCCAGGGCAGCTTAGGCACTGCTCTGCCTCGCCAATGAGCAAATCCTTGGCCAGACAGCTGAGAGGCTCCACGCAGCTTCCAGCTCTCCCCTGTCTGCTTCGGTTGGTTAAGGTGTACGGGCAGAGAGGGTTAGTGCTGCTGGAGTCAGGGCGAGATGTCAGCGGCCCTGTGTGTCCTGCTGGGGACGTGTCTGGCTGGGCTGCTCCAAGACCCATCTCCCTGATGCTCCTGGACTCTGCAAGACACCCCTCCAAGGCAAGGGGATTAGTGAGAAAATCCCTGCCCCTCTCAAAAAAATAGTCCCAGTGGCTATTTCTCCTTCTTGCACCTTCACCAGCATCTCCCCAAGGGATGCCCAGGAGTACCTGTGCATTGTGGGGCCCCACGTCTGGGCCAGTAATTCCCAGCCCATAACTGATCCCCCAGGGGCCTACGCCTGTACCCCATCCTTTGGGGCTGTCCCCCCCATGGGTCTCCCTGCACCATGGCATAGCCCTTGCAAATACATCGTGCCCCCGTGTTCCCCCACTCACCCCACACCGAAACAACCTCTGGCAGCCCCATGCCTGGACCGTGGGACAGCCCCGTCTCCTGCCCGCGCCGGGTCCCCCCACCCCTGTGAGAGACCCCCCCTTTTGCCAAATCCATTACAGCTGCCTTGTCTCTCCCTGGCCTTTCAGCTGAGGGGCTTTTGCTGGTGAAACACAGACCTGGCTCAGCCGGCGGGAGACACGGCCGCATTGTGCAGCCACTAATGCTAAGTGACTGCTCCTTTGTGCGGCTGGAAGCGCTGAGCCTCTCGGCAAATGCATGGGAACAGCTCCGTCTTACAATGGGGTGCAGCTGGGAGCAACCGCAAAGCAAACATTGACTTAAAAATCAGTGTTAACCAGGCAGGCACGCCAGACCTCTTGGGAAATACAGCCCCTGCCAGCGCTATGCCTTTGTTGCCAGAGGCAAAGCCCTGCTGGGCTGAGACAGAGGTGGTTGGTAAAGGCGGCTTTGATGGGGCAAGTGGTGACCATCCCTGGTCCTAGAGATGCTGTGCTGATGCCAGCAGCTGGCTGGGACAGCGGTGCCACTGGGTGCGGGAAGAGGCAAAGGGTATTTCATTAACCTAAGCAACCCAGTCCAGGAAAGAGGGATTGGAGAGCTCGGGTTGGGGTTTAAAGGATCCCAAACGAGAGAAAAGAGACCAGGGGCATGCCACTCCACGGATGCCTCCAGGGAAATTTATTTAGGGCTGTGTAGATACCTCCTTGGCACTTTTATAAAGCATACACCCCCACCCTGTCCCACACAGGTCATTTCCAGTGGCTTCGCAAGTTGTGGCCTCTGTGATGTTTGTAGCAGATCCATGCTTGGGTTATCTGGCATGGCAAGGTGCCCCCAAGCAGCCTGGATATGGGTGTGCAGACTGGACCCAGGAGTGGCACTGACCCCTGCCTCCCTCAGACAGATGCTCAGAGGTGTGGACAGATGGGCAGAGAGCCTTCACACTGCCGCAGGTCCCCAGTGAGAACGCAGCTCGCATCCTTGCAGGTGACTGGACTGCACCTTTGTCACCTTGGTAGGGCCAATCTGTAATTGAAGAGGGAGGGAAAAAATGTGGCTGGACCATGTGGGATGCACTATGCAAACAGTGCATGGCATTTCCCCATGGCTTCTGAAGTGAGGTGACAAAATTGGGCACCCAGCCTGCTCCCGAGTGCAATGGTGGGCACCCAACCTGCCCCAGAGTAGAAGGATGGGCACCTAACTTGATCCAGAAAGTGATGATGGGCACCCAACCAGCTCCTGAGTGCAATGGTGAGCACCTGCTTCAGAGCACAAGAATGGGCACCAAACATGTTTCAGAGTGTGATGAGAACCCAGGCTGCTCCAGAGCATGATGGTGGGCACCCAACCAGAGCTGGGCTATGCGCACACTCAGCACCACCAGCTCCGGCTGCTCCCAGCTTGGAGCAGTGCAGGGCTGGATGCTGGGAAAAGAGATATTCTCCCAGCCAGGCCTCCAGCCTCTGCACAGCCGCCTCCATTTCCTGCTCTGCCCTCCACAGAGGGTTTCAGAGAGCCAAGGAGGGGGCCAGTTGAAGTGAGAAGGTGGGAGGTGGATGGGGTGGACCAGGGCTGTGAATATCACCTGCATCAGCCCGGTGAGGCCAGGCACAGGGGATACAGTGGAAGGTGCACAAAAACGCACTGGGAAAAGGCTCCATTTCCGAGGGGGTTGAGAGCTCCAAGGGCAACTTGCCACCGGGATGACTTCTCACAGGATGCTGTGGCTTCCCCACCTCTTGCCGCCTCTAATTCAGGTGCAGCGTGTGGCTCGGAGCCGCGCTCTGCTGCACGTCCCAGGCTCAGTGCTGATGCTGCCAAGCAGCATTTGTAGCTTTGTGCAATTCCCAAGTGACGCAGGGTGACCCGGAAAGCCCTGCACAGGTGTCGGGGGACATCCACGGCGCTGTCTGGACGCCCGGCTGGGGAGGGAGTGGTGGTGCTCTCCATCCTCTGGTTTTCCACAATGACCCCGTCCCATTCACCGCGGGAAAATGTGGAACAGCACTGGAGTATCAGCCCTGGGTAACTCTGCCTACGGGTAGATGGGATGTGGCAGAGGATGGGCAGTGGGGACAGATGAGGGGACAGAGGTGGCCTTGGTGGCACCATGCCCATGAAGGACACAGGCTGTCTGGATGAGGGTAGCCGGCACGGCCACGGTTTCGGCCACCACTGCACCATGCTGCCAGCAGCATCTGCCCCCAGCAAGGGAAGCGCAGGGGTGTCCCAACAGCATCACTGGCCACTAATGACAGGCCAGACAGCTAATTACAGAGGGCAGGAAATTAAGAACGCAAACGAAGCCAAAGTATTAGGTCGGCTGCGGGGCAGGTCCCGTCCGGGGGGTCCCATGGCAGCACTCTGCCCTCCCCTGCCTAGGGGCCCAGGGCTGCGGAGGTCCCAGGTGCGGAGGGCACGAGGGCAGCGGCGCGGGGCAGTGGAAAGCAGGGAATGAGAGCCAGGGTGGCCGGGGATCGTCTCGGAGGCCACTGGCTTCCCCAAGCTTCGCTAGGGGCCAGCGAGGCCCGGGTGGGGCTCCAGGAGCGTCCCCCCACGGCGCGGTTCCCTGCCTCACCAGCTGGTTTGGGCCGGAAAACCCGGGCGGGGAAGGAGGTGGCCGTTGCGGGGAGGGGTGTGGGAGAGGAGGGCGGCAAGGCGTCCGCAGGGGCGGGTGCTCAGGGACCCGGGTCTGCGGTGGCACCGGGGGACAGAGCCGCGGGGGACGGGGAGGGGCCGGCTCCCGATGCGGCGGGACGGGGAGCCGCGAGCTGGGCCTGGGGGAAGCCGGAGGGGCGGGAAGGGCCCGGGGGGGGGGGCGGGCCGGGCGCCCCCACCCCCGCCCCACGGGAACGCCCCTCCCCGCCCCGCGCGTGACAGCACTGTCCCCGCCCCCCGCCCCGCCATTGCCTCTCGGGCGCGGCCCCGCCCCCCGGTGTACCCGGATGAGGCAGACCCGGCGCCGGCGGGCGGTGCTGCGGCTGTGACAGGGGATGCGACCCGGTGAGTGGCGGCGGCCGCAGGCGGCGGAGGCCGGGGATGCCCGCGGCGGCCCCCAGCTGGCCCGGCCCGGCGAGGGAGAGGGCGGGAGGGGGACGCGGCCGCGGCGGGGCGGGGTGGGGCGGGGCGCCCCTGGCGGTGCCGGGGGCTGCGGATCCCGCACCCTCCGCCGATTGGCTGCAAACTGACAACGGGGCAGGTGCCGCCCTCCCCCGCGCGCTGTTGGCTGGCGGCGCAGCCCCACCGCGTCCCATTGGCGAAAGCTGGTGCCTGTCCCTGGCCGGCCCGGCTTGGCCCCGCCCGGCCGGCCACCGCCCTGCGCGAGCAGGTCGCCCCTCCGTCGCCTCCTGAGGGGCCGGCGGGCGGCCCGGGGCCGGGAGCCGCGAGCCGCTGGGGCCACGCAGCTGGGGGTCGAGGTACGCGGTGTCCGGGCTCCGCTTCCCGCCGGGGCCCGACCGTGCCTGCCCAGGAGCAGCGGCCTGCGGGGGGAAACCCCCTTTTTAAAGGTATTTCCCAGTGGAGAGTGAGGGAAGGAGCCGCGAGCGGCGCGGGGCTGCCCTCCCGCCAGCCGAGCGCGGGTTTGGGCCCCGAGCTGCCCGCTCTCCTGCGGGTGCTGGCGGTGCCCGGGCCGTGGGCGCCTGCCGTCGCCGGGGCGGCGGGAAAGAGACGCGTTTGCCTCTCGCACCATCGCCTCCCGCTGCCCCACGTCCCGCAGAGGCGGCCCGGGAGGAGGCCGGGCTGCGGCGAGCCCGGCCCGGGGTACCTCGGGGCTGACGGAGAGGGAAGTCGGCAGCCCAGCGGTGCGCTCCCGTGGCCAGGATCAGAGGGGAATTGCAGGATTCGGAGGGGTGAAGCCAAAACTGAGCTATTCCTGGCTGCTCGCTGGTCTGCTCGCGGGCGAGGTGACTCATGCCCGGGACTCGGCGTCCCCGGGCTGTGGCAATCCTTCCCCTCATGTGATGTCTGGTAGGAGAGGACGCTTTTTTTTTTTTTTCCCTTGCTCTCTGCTTAAATGTGACGGGCTGTGCTCCTTGTTCCTCCCTGCACACCCAGGATGGCTTTGATGGTGATGAATCGCTTTTGACTTCACTCCTTTCCTCAGATTCCCAAATGTGAAGGGGTTTAACCACGTGTGTTAGCAGAAATGTGCAGCAGAGTAAGTTGGGCGACTTTCCTGGCTATCATTGGGGGGCATGGCTGTTCCCTTTGCAGTCACTGTGCCTCCTTTGTAGGTGGCTTTGTCCTGGAAGGTGTTTTTTTCTCCATCATCCATCCCTGGTCACAGACAGGGAACTATACATATGATTTCCCTGAATTCTTATAAAATACTTGGTAGATCAGATGCCTAGGGTACATCTCTGTTGTGTATTTTTCAGTAATTCTGTGCGCGTTTTTCTCTGAGTTTTTTGTCACCTCCCTCTCAGGTTAGCGAGTCCTGTTGTATTTCATATAAACATGATCAAACTCAAACAGTCCTTGCCTCCTATTCCCAGTTTGATGAATTTGACCCGAATTGCAGCAGACATGCTGTAAAGGATGAACACATCTGACACAAGAGGAAATGCATCACTAGAGTTAGGCTTCCAGTTAAGTGACTTCTCATTAACCCATCTCTCCTTCCTAGGGCAGAGGAGAGCTGTCCTCACCCACCCACAGCCCAGCTTCATCACTCTCAACCAGTTTGCACTGGGAGCATTCGGTGACTCAGGGCTTCTCACCTCCCTCTGAAACTGTCTTGACTTGGTCACAAGTGCAGAGAGGCAGAGGGCACTTTTGGTGTTTATTGCCCTGAGAGCTGGTTAAGTATATGAAACCACAGTAGAAGAGTTCTTTGGATATTTAAGAAATTTTTTTTTTTTTCATTTTTTCTTTTCCCAGAAACAATTCCTGGGCACTGCAGAGGGTAGTTGGCCTTGTCAAGGTCAGCATTTTGTTAGAGGTATTAGTAACTGTAAGAGGAAGGAGCTGTCCTGGGGCAGAAAAGTGACGAGGAGACTTTTCTGTGTATTTGTTTATATTTAAATTAGGTGTGTTAGCAATGTGACAGCACAGGCATGCTGCTTGATAGTGTCAGGTAACTGCAGTTGTACAGGATATGACAGGTGGGGGTAAGTAGTGTGGTTTTTTGGATTAATAGTGTTAAGTCTGCCCTGGAAGAGTTCCTCTGTCTTGCTTTCAGACCCAGACCCAGCTGAGCTGTGTATTCACGTTGTATATATGGAGGCAGAGCATTCTCCTTTTGGTGCTTACATGTGAAGATTTGCTCCTGCATGTCGTTGGGAGTTACAGAGGTGAAGGTATATGTTCAGAGGCATAGTGATTGAATTTCCGTCCCCCCTCGTCAGGGTAAAGCCCTCTTTTTTCATGACTCTGCAGAGGTTGCAGACATGTGAGAGAATTCCTCATTTGGTGGAGAAGGAAAGAGAAGAGAAGAGAAAGGAAAAGAAGAAAGTGGAGAGAAAACACAAGACTGATGATGTCTGTGACCTTAGTGCCACAAGGAGTCTTGTCTCTGGAGACATGTCTGGGAGTAGGCTATCAAAAAGTACAGCAACAAATTACTATTTATTCCCTCAGTCTATTACAGTTATTTTTGAGAAGCCGGGAAAGACTACAGGAAGGAAATGGTCTTTTTACAGTCCTTCTTCACATTTGTGACACCAGAAACATAAAATAAACTGAAGTGTGTACAAGCAAACTGTCTTTTCACTACTGTAGTGCACTCACCCATGGGCAAAACGAGATGTACCCATCAAGCTATATTTTTCTTTGTATGATTGTATCCATCGAGGGCTCTTCTGTCAATACAGCTCCGTGACAGATTGTGCTGCTTCCCTCTCCTGATCAATGTAGAGTTTGGAGATTTATTTTTACTCTCGTTTTGTTAAGTAGCTTGCTGAGTAGACCTACAGCCCTCTCTGTTGGTGGCTGGCCGCTGGCCTGTGACTAGCTTTTGGGTAATATTTTTAAAAACCATTTTCCCCTCCCTGGCACAGGTAGAACTTTAGAGATGTAAAAGCAACAGAATTCACTCCTTTTGGAAGAAACCTGTGCTAAGTGCTTTTCCCTTTAAGTTTCTTAGTCACTTGTCGTTCTGCAGTGGCCAGAAGCATCTTAGCCCTCTGGCCACTGCCTTTCCAGAGAATGTCGTCATCAGGATGGTATTAATTGCTGAGATAATATGGATGCCCAAGGGACCTGTGTGCTGTCATTTGTCGCAAGCTCTTTGCTGTGCCTGTCATAAGCTCTTAGATAAATTAATTGCTTCTGGGTAGGATGCTCTGTAATTTTTGAAGGTTTAAAGAGAAACCAGGCAACTGTGAGTTCGAGAAGATGCAAGTTGGGTGGATAACCTCCAGAGGTAGGGGAGCGTGCAGGCGCATGGCAGCTTGTGCCAGCTCTCAGCCTCTGTTGTAGTCAGGATCAGTGCTCCTGGTGCTCGTCGTATCTCACCGACTTTCCTAAGAGGTGGTTTTCAAGCGAGCAGAGACCGAGGCAGGGAGAAGCATAACCTTTTCTCACAGCCTTAATTTCCTTCTCAGTTTGCAGTTTATTCCACACCCTTCTGTTCTGCATGGATTTGTCCCTCTGCGTTTCCCGGGTATGGAGCTGGGGGCAAATTGTTCTCGTGGTGAGGTCCAGGTTGTTCTGGGACACGCACATCTCCAGGGGCCTTTTCTTCAACTCTGCAGATACTGAACCTGTGTCAGGAGCACCAGCCTCTTCAGATTTTCCTTTTTAAGGTGCTTCAGTGGTGTTACTTGAGAACAAATAGAGGACAGATGTCTTAAACTTCCCATGTTTGTGAAAGGGATAAATGTTTTTTTAATACGGAATTTTGATGTCTCTGATAGTTGTAGTTTGATTTTTGGAAACAGGCTTCTTGCATCAGTAGCTTTCTTCTGGTTTCAAGGCTTGCATTCCGGTGCTGGCTAACTCATCATGGGGTTTTTGCCCCACTTGATATCATATGTTCACAAGGTGTGCGAGTCTTGGCCACGTGGTGTAAAGCATACCTGTTTCGTTTGATTAATAAGGCAGATTCCTCAAGAGGCTGTGGAGATAAGAAAGCTTTACTGTACAGTGTTTGGTTATCTTAAAAGCTTTTAGTCTGAATCCAGCACAAAGTTTCCGCAGGTAGGATTTGGTCATCTTCTGCCTCCTGTGCTGTTCAAATTGGAAATGCAGGATCTATTATTACACCAGAGGAAGGAGCGTTGTGCTGACGCTGTGCTCTCTGAGCTTTCAGGAAAAAAAGAAAGTCATACACTGCTGTTGTAAGAGGCGAGGAGGTATTTGTTGTGGTTCACCAGAGAACATTCAGTTCAAAAACAGTATTGCAGGAAAAGACAGCGGTTTGCTTTCTGAAGCAGCGATGGAAGCAGGCAGCCTTCCAAAACGCATATGAAATGCCTCCAGCTCCTATTTCAAGGATGAGAAAAGCAAGCACAAATTGATTGCTGAAATCTAATCCATCGCTTTTGTTTGTTTGTTTTTCATATGCTAGTATTTGCTTTGATTTTTGGCTGGAGTGCTCAGGTTCCTTTGCTTTGAAACATGACTGGGTTTTGGAAAAAAATCCAGAGCTTTGGGGGCTTGGGGGGTTACCTGTTGGTTCTCGTGGTTTGAGAAGCTGAAGAATGGTGGGAGCAGGATTTCTGCTTTTCTGTCTCTGAATCAGCACAAAATGGGAAGAGGAAGAAGACCTGGTTGCTGACAGTACTTCCTGTTCTTCCTGGCAGCTCTGAACGGTACCAGCACTCAACAGCAGAGTCATTCCCTGCGAGAAGGGGGTGACTGTGGCAATTGCGTGGCACTTGGCAGTTTTGGGGACTCTGATAGCCAGAATAGGTTATCTCGAGATCTGAAGGCCAGATGTGAGCAGGATTTCTTTGTCAAGCCCTATTTTAGGTGGTTACTTGGTTAATTCCAAAGGTCGATGGATGTTTGTTTGCATTGCCTTTGGTGGTGGGACAGCAATGTGTGGATGTGGGAGTCTTAGCGCTGCAGCTTGTTGTACTCAAGAGGCCTTGCTTTGCTTAATTCTTCATGTTTGGTGGCTGAAAATATTGGGCAAACAGGACTGTGAGGAAGAAAGCTGGTGGCCTATGTGCAGAAAAACGTCCTGTTCGTGAACGTTATAGAATACTCATTCACTTTATATGGCAAATATTTATAAGCTAGTTTTAAATGGGAGAACGTGGGGTTGATTAAAATCAGGAAGAATGGTTTCTCCAGCCTCTTGGGATGCTGCAGGTACATCCTGAGTGAATTGCAGCTGCCTGTGAGCAATACTCAGAATCCTTTTGGACGTGCTCATCCTTACCATGATGTCAGTGAATTGAGTTGACTTTGAGCGTGGGGAGGAGTGGATTCCCGACTCTGGGAAGGGGTGGGTAAAAGTCAAAGCATTGTGTTATGTTTCCAGCTTAGTGTTTTGATATGATATTCGATCCAAACCTAGCAGCAGCCTCCAGTCACATGGAGAGCCTGAGAAGCTTTTTTTAAGGTACTGTGTTACACTTCAAGCTGTGTTTGTGTTTTCATGTCTTCGCTAAAAGTGGCTCCATAAAGATTTCAGTTTGGCCTTGAATGCTAGATTCCTTAAGCTACTTGAAAAATACTGTCTGTGTGTTAGTTTGGTTACTTCTGCTATGTGTTGGATTCAGCCTTTGGCTCTTGTAATATCCAGAGGATACTGAGCATCTCACTTGTAAGGAGGCTTTTGGAGGTGAGAAACCAGGTTTGTCCTGTACAAACTCCCCTGGATTTAGAGTTGTTCTTAACCTACTGTGGTGGTTTGACCCTGGCTGGATGCCAGGGGCCC
>BOSO01013374.1:24219-56409 GCA_018403395.1 Gorsachius goisagi
AAGCACATCCCTATGCTGCTCAACCTAATACACCTACAAGCTGCGATTTTGCAGAGTGATGACAGCGTGGAAAAGCTGTTCTGTTTTAACAGTGGAGAGTTACTCTGTCCCGCTGACTGTGTAAGGGGAGGCTTGAAAGGAGCCACTGCCTTTTGAACATAGTTCTTGTTTGAGAGCTGCTTTGGATCCTGGAGTTATGCCTGCATAGCTGAATTTTCCCAGGGTGCTGTGTGAATGCTAAGCTGTGTTGTAATGAATTTCAAGTGGGCAGCAGCATAAGCCTGCTCTCATTTTCCCTGGAAGACGCTGCTGCATTGTCTTGTCTGTATCCTGAAAGCCTCAGTGTTGTTTGTCAAAGGCTTGATTCTGCAAGTGCCACGTATGCAAAGAAGCTGGTGAATAGGAAGGCCTTGCCCCGCTGGTTCTCAGCTCCTCGCATAATGCCCAGAGCTGGGACAACCGGCAACAGGCTGAAGCAAAGCAGTTTTTGTTAAACTCTTGGTATTCCATGGACATGCACTCTCCCACACGTGAGATGTTTAAAATTGTCTGGTTGTATTCTGATAACGCCTAGGAGTTGCTTTCTGCCAGGCATACACATGTATACCCACCTCGAATACTGTGTTCAGTTTTGGGCCCCTCACTACAAGAAAGACGTAGTGTTGCTGGAACATGTCCAGAGGAGAGCAACAAAGCTAGTGAGGGGTCTAGAGCACGAGTCTTATGAGGAGCAGCTGAGGGAGCTGGGGTTGTTTAGTCTGGAGAAGAGGAGGCTGAGGAGAGACCTTATCGCCCTCTACAACTACCGGAAAGGAGGCTGTAGCAAGGTGGGGGTCGGCCTCTTCTCCCTCGTAACAGGCTATAGGATGAGGGGAAATGGTCTGAAATTGTGCCAGGGCAGGTTTGGGTTGGATGTGAGGAAAAATTTCTTCACAGAAAGGGCTGTCAAGCACTGGAAGGGACTGCCCAGGGAAGGGGTCAAGTCCCCATCCCTGGGGGTATTTAAAAGCCGGGCAGTCGAGGTGCTTAGGGACATGGTTTAGTGGGGGGATGGCAGGGTTAGGGTAACGGTTGGGCTTGATGATCTTAAAGGTCTTTTCCAACCTAAACAATTCTATGATTCTATGTGCTTAGATAGGCCCTGTTTCTACACCATGAATAGAGGGAATGGGCAAAGGTTGGTAGAAATGAAGTGATTTACTTACGGCCACGTGTGTGCTGGTGGCATGTTTGGAAGCAGTCTGCATCTCCCAACTCTCAAACTAGTATTTTGGCCATGAACCACCTTGTTTGCAGAGCATGTATATGTGCTCTTCTCTTTCTCTTGTCCCTCACGCACAGGAGTGAAGACAAGTGACGTAACTGTGTACAAAAAATGGGATATGGATGTTGGAGCTTAGTATCGCACACTGGCATTAGCATCTGATGTAGGTGTTTGTGCAGTGCAGTTAGCTGATGAAAAATCCATGCTGATAGCGTTAGGCGTGATGGTGGACATGTGCTGTGGGTAATCGTCTCTGACCACCTGCTTAACCAAGGCGGGCAAGGGATGGTGGGCTTGGGAAAGGTCAGCTGGCTCCCGCTGGGAGGGTTTGGGAAGGAAGACCTGCTGCAGAGGGGCCCGAAGTACTGCAGGGCTGAATCTCCTCCCTCTGTTGTCTCAAAGGGAAGGGTCTTTTGACAAGGGAGTGGGGGGGGAAAAAAAACCCCAAATCTTGGGAATCATCAGTTGGTGACTCTGTAGGTGGCTGTGGGTGCTAGGCAGCCCTTCCCACCCCTCACACAGGCTGCTGTGCCTGCAGGGACCCCTCGGGGCTTTGTTTCCAGGGTGTGCCCTGCGTGAGCAGACAGGAAGGACTCTCGGGTCCAGCCATACCTTATCTTGGCCTCTTCTAGGAAATGATGTAAGATGCTTCCTTGTACAAACTTTTTTTCTAAACACATCCTGAATTTTGCTGACGAGTGGCTTCCTGGATGTTTACCTTTTGAGATCAGCTCCTCTGGAGCTGTGGGAGCTGACCCTGTTCTCTGTTACGCCTCATTTGTTTTGGGGAGAATGTGCTTGTTGCTGATCTAAGCCTCTCAGAGCGTGCCCATTTAGGGTCGAGTGCCGTAGAGAGAAAGGTCAGAAGGCTTTTACTGAAGTGGTTTGGGTGAGATCAGTGCAGGACTGATGTTACAGGCAGCATGCAGCCATAGCCAAGCTGTTCATTTCTTCCTCTTCCTGGCAATCTGAATCGCAGTCCAGAAGCTGCCCGACATGTGCCTGAGCCACAGCAGATATCTGCTCGCCTTAATGCACCCGTCTCTGTGGTTTGGGAGGTGATTCATGGGCTCTACCTCCGCTGTAAACAGTCTTTTGCATAGGACTTATCATTTGTCCCTGTGTTGTGATTGAGCTGCAAAGTCTGAAGCAAGCACACCTAAAGAAAGTTTTACCTGAAGAGGTACAGCAGGACTGAAGATACATGTGCTAGGGGAATTATAATGGCTTCACATGTATATTTTATTTTCTCAGTACAGGGGGATGCAGAAAAGGAAACACCATCAGTTCTCTTGGGCAGCATGGAGACCTGATAAATAACAAACATGCTTCTACAATAAAGCTGTAAGGTTAAATAAACACAGTGTGAGAGTTGGGGTGTTTTCGATGTGCTTAGCACCCTCTGGATAAATTTGATCTTACGCCCTTGCATTGTGGCAGCTGCAGTCTCAGCTGAAGAACAAATGTGCCAGTTCCGGCTGGCTTTATTTGTGAGATAAGTGCCAGGCTCTGAAATGAGCCTGGCTGCCCTCTGGTGAAAGCATGGGATTGTTTTGCCCTACTTTTAGGTGTCTAAAATGTAGGTCACTGAGTTGCAGGACATATTAGTGTGACAATTTTATGCCTGAAGGGACAGTGTTGGCTATTGATGCCTGTTAGAGTGTGAAAGTCAGGACTTCTGGGTCAGCTATTACTGGTTGATGAGCTTGTTGCAAGTGTTTAAAGCCTCTGCTTTGAACAGAGGTTGGTTTCAGCTTACTCTTTTCTGGGTGTTAATAATGGAATCTGAGTCTTGGCTTTTGGGGAGAAGAAAAGATGCCTACTTGTAGAAGAGTTGCAGGGTTACCTGGGGAGAGCTCAGAAATGGCATGCGGTGTGATTCATCCCCTGGCTGTGGTTGGGGATTGGGCCTATCTGAGCACTTCTCTTGGTCCTGTGTGCATGGCAGGACCACAACCACTGCGTCATCATCTTCATCAGCTTCTGAGACCTGGTGTGTGTCAAGGCCTCAAATGTCTTGTGTCCCCCTGGACTGTGCATTGCTCTGTTACTGAGCAGCAGTATAAAAAAGTACACATTGGCTTGTGTTTCTTACGCTGGCTAACAGCCGAGCAGCGATGCAAACAGCATCCAGTGGTCCAAGCAGCTGACGAAAGGAGGTCTTCATCCAGAGAGCATTGTCCCCCCGCCTTGGTGCAGGAAGCTGGACCCCTGAACACCGCTGGGCTGGAAACACTGTTGTATGACGTGACGATGTAATTTTATGAGAGACACTGATCTTTCTCGTGTCCGCCTGAGAGGGCAGAGGAAGCGAAACTATGAGGATCAACTTCTGTTACTTGTATGCTTTACGCAAATGTGGAATTAGCTAGGACTCAACATAGGAGGAGTAAATTGAATTTTAATCTCCGCAGCACAGCGTGTTAGCAGTCGACCTCGGAGTGTTTGTCCTCATGCATTATATGCCTTTGCAGCTCTAGTAGGAGTTGTAGTGTGCATCGGTGAGCTGGCAACAAGAGGCAAAATCTGTTTAAGAACACTTTATGAATGAAAGTGGAAACTGTGATAACTGTAAATTTTAATATCCTTATCAGCTGTGGTCCTAAGTGAGTTTGTGGCATGAAATGCTGTTTCAGTGGCAGGTACAAACTACAGCCAAAATTCCCGGTCTTATTTCAGGCTGCTGCATGAGCATTTCCAGAAGCTGGGTAAAATTATGTTGCTTGTTGCGGCAGGTCTCTGTGCTGAATGATCATAGAGTCATAGAATCACTTTGGTTGGAAAAGACCTTTAAGATCATCGAGTCCAACCTTTAACCTAACCCTGCCATCCCACCACTAAACCATGTCCCTAAGCACCTCCTCTGTCCTTCTTTTAAATACCTCCAGGGATGAGGACTCTACCACCTCCCTGGGCAGCCCATTCCAGAGCCTGACAACCCTTTCAGTGAAGAAGTTTTTCCTAATGTCTAGCCTAAACCTGCCCTGGCGCAGCTTCAAACCATTCCCCCTCGTCCTATCATCTGTTACCATGGAGTAGAGGCTGATCCTGTGCTTGTTACAGATTGTTAACATCCCGCTTGTGGGTGCCAAGTCTGGATGCCGCTCTCAGAAGGGCTGTGGTGATGAAGCCCGGTGCTTAGCAGCGGTTTTGGGGACGGTCTGCCTGTCTACTTATCCTGAGTGTATTTTTATGTTTGTATCCTGCAGGTCATATTGATCATGGACAGTGAAGACATCCCGACTTTCTCGAGTCCAAAGGAGGAAACTGCATATTGGAAAGAGCTTTCCTTGAAGTACAAACAAAGGTATCATTGTAGATTTGCAGGCTGGATTTGGTTTTTAATGACCAGAATGTTGTTTAATCTGTTTCTCTGCAAGGCTACACCAAGATTGGTGTTAGATATTTTAGAAAGAATCTCTGCATTTCAAGCTTTAAATCCAGCTTTAAGATTTCCGTGGGAGCTGAGTGTTTCTTGCACAGTGTTACCATGCTGTGAACTCCAGGCTATATTTCGAGCATGTTTGAGCAAGAGCAGAGCCCTTTTGCGATCATGTGCAACTTTGCATAATTAAAGTGCTGCCTTAAGTAGTATCTTGACGTTTTATCATTAGAAGGCACATTTGGGCTTGCCTTGTATTATTACTGTTCCCTTGAACTGCTTCTAGTTGAATTACTGGTATGAAAAGTGGCTGATTCGGTGTCTGCTGCAATTTATTGAAGTGTATTGTACCTCATAGTCCAGCCTGTACCAGTGGTTGGCAACTTTTAGGGCGCACAGGGCTTTTTGGTTACCAAGAACGACAGCTGAGGTTGCTTTCTTGAGTAATGCCGTGCTTCTTGTGGGGGTGGGATGTGGTTTGTTAGGGTTTTTTTTTTTTGGAGTGGGGGCATTGGAGGCTCGCACTTTATTTTCTTCAGAAAGCTTTCTTTGCATTTGCTGTTACTCATGTGCAATTGAGGTGAAGCCAGTTAAACCTCTGTCAAGCTTGAAGAGCCCAAGGTGCAAGTTGCTTTTTTGTTTGTTTGGGGGGTTTTTTTGGTGGGGGGTGGGGTGGGGGGGTTGAGCATGTGGAGAACCGTGAGCTGTTCTCGGGTGTCAGAAAATTCTGTCATAGACACCAATGATACGTTTTTTCCCAAAGCCTTGATAGTTTTCTCTGCTGATTGCTAAGAGCTGAGCTATTATGCACGGTAGAGATAAAAATTTAATAAGCAAAGTATGTGGAGTGGGTACTTCTACTGTTTAATAACTTGCAGTGGTATAAGGTAGGTATGTGCTGGCTTCCTGCCAAAGTGCTCAGTAACCCTAAGAGCCAAACCTTTGCTCTTTTCAAGAACTTTCAATTTCCAGGTAGTGCAGAGATCCAGAAACTGTTGTTCTCTCTTAAAGTTTTTGACCAAAATCAGGTTAAATGTTTGTTTAATTCATTGACTCTTATCAAGTCTGCTAGCAGTGAAAGCTAATGGTACAAAGTGGTTTTCAGACTCCTGTGAATCCTGTAAATAGCCTTGACACAGGTTGGTATTCACACATGCATTTAATGTAGCTGTTTGTTTTGATGTAAGAGAATTAATTTCCTTTTATAACTAAGGTTAATGTAATTTCTCTGTTTCCCCATTTTTCTATGGATGTCTATGGATGACACTTAAGTACTTTAAAGCTACTGTTTTTTTCAGTTTATTATTTTAGAAGAGCTGTGGATTTTGTTTTAACTTGGGAGATGCTGGATTTTCAACTGATTAAATCCTCTCTTTACAGCTTCCAGGAAGCTCGTGAAGAGCTGGCTGAATTTCAGGAGGGAAGCAGAGAGTTAGAAGCTGAGTTGGAGGCACAGCTAGTGCAAGCTGAGCAGAGGAATAGAGATTTGCAAGCAGATAACCAAAGGCTGAAGTATGAAGTGGAGACATTAAAGGTAGGTCTCTTCTGTAATAGCATTGCCTCTTCCTACAGATAAGTCTTGGATCTCATTTTAGATTGTCTGGTCTGTTCTTGGTCACTGAATATCCAGATGAAGTAAAGGAGTTGTCTGTTTAAGATCCAGACTTAAGTATGGCATATACTCCAAATAAGGCCAGAATTTTTGGCGGAATTTTACGTGTTTGCATCAGGAAACTTGTCATGGACTTTGTGCTCGTTTGTTTGAATTCTCTAGGCCTTGCCAAGTAGTAGCTTTATTAGTTACACAGGCAACTTCAGCATAGCAACAGAGTGGACAACACAAGTATGTTTTGTCAGACCACTGCATTGTCATCGTTCTTTGCAAGCTATTTTTTTTGCCCAGAAGGTCTCCTTGATTTCATGAGACCTTAAAGAAGGCTGAAGATGGGTGATTTGTGTGCATCTTTCAGAGAGGATCTCCTAGTTGTTTCTTAACAGCCGTATCTGTGGAGACAGGAATTGCATAAGGATCTGCATGTGCAGAAGGTAACTTTTAATTGATGCCTCTATGTTAACCAGTTCTTGCCTCTTTTTGAATCTTGGAAAAGCATCATTTTTGATAGTCTTGGGTTATTTTAGTGAAGGCAAAGGTTAGAAACTTACCTGGTGCAAGTAAAGTTTATGGGATTACTTGTTCACAAATCCAGCCCCAGCTATATCTGTAAGGTCAGTACATGTTTTATTAGGTCAGTAGTTTTTCTGTAAGCCCCTGTCTGTACCCTCAGAGCTGCTGAGAACATGTTTGGGAGTGAAGTCTTTCGAAGATGAGCTTGTGGACCTGGAGGTTTTGTAACAGATTTCAGTGACTCTCATTTTTGCTAATGGAGATGTCAGAAGATTTCTGGTATAACAGTGTGGCTATTGTCAAGGGAGAGGCACTGAAGGGGAGGCTGTGCAGTTCAATTTCTCTCTGGCTTCTGAGATGTTTGAGGCTTCAGAGCAGCTGTCAGCACAGGCTGTTGGGAACAGATGCAGGAATGCATCTCTGAGTAGCCAGCTGTGTCGTGGCAAGATGTCTGTGCACAATGCAGCGTCTGTGACTTTTATACTGTGTCCAGCTCTGATGTTCAGAGCGTGTTCTTTCTACCTCTCCAATTTTTTCTCTGTATTACCATCTACCTCTCCAATTTTTTCTCTGTATTACCAGCAATCCCAAATCAGCAGGCACGGCGAGTATGTTACTTTCTTTGTCCCGTTATACTACTGATGACTTGGAGACTGTATGCAACTGATAATTATCTTGCTATTTCATTCTTTCAGGAGAAACTGGAGCACCAGTATGCACAAAGTTACAAGCAAGTGTCATTGTTAGAGGATGACCTGAGCCAGACACGGGCCATTAAAGATCAGCTGCATAAGTATGTGAGGGAGCTGGAGCAGGCCAACGATGACTTGGAACGTGCAAAGAGGTGAAGGCTGCAAACCCAAACCTCTTCTTTCCTTAAAGCTTTCACTAGATCTTTTCTTTGCTACTTAAATTGGTCGTTTTATTATTCCTTAAAAGGGAAAATAACACACATTCAAAAAAACCCCAAGCAAACCCCAAGACATTTAATTCTTTGAACAGTGTGGTTTACCCTTGGAGTTCACCTCCATCAGCTGGTAGCATTACATGACAGCAAGAAAGTTAGGGGGACCAAAGTGCCTCGTGTTCTTGTGAGAAACAAGCAGGCTTAGAGCAAGCCAGGCCAGCGCACTGCTTTTGATACTACCAGCTAGGTGACTCTTATAATATATTTGTGATCCTTGTAGCTCGAAGTCCCTTTGAAGTAAGAAGCTAATGCTTTACATATGCCCTTTTAAATAAAACAGGCCAAAGGAGTCTACTCTTCCCTTGCATAACAGCTTAATGACTGTAGGGAACAAATGTGTGCTTTATAAATGCATAAAATGAACAGGCTGCTGTTAGAAACGCCCAGTTTTGGAGTAGGTCATGCTTCCGTTTTGCTGAATGGGAATTTTGCCATTGATTCAGTGGGACCAGGAATGAGCCTCTGGCTATCTGGCAAAAAGATCTGAGAGCTGAGGCCCTGTTTCCACAAGGCTCTTAACCTCATGACTAACTTTTGACACACATGAGTTATACCACTGAAATCATGGAATGAATTGGGTCTTAGGTAATATCCCAGTGCCCTACTTTCTACATGTGCTTAGGCTGTTGCCTGTCCAGAGCTCTGGGGACTGCAGCACCATCCGAGCTAATGCACTGGTTATATGTATGGCTTTGGAGCACTGTCATGGTTTAACCCCACCCAGCAACTGAGATCCCCAGCTACCCGCTCACTCCCCCCCACTAGGATGGGGGAGAGAATCGGAAGGGTAAAAATAGGAAAAGTTGTGGGTTGAGATAAAGACAGTTTAATGGGGAAAGCAAAATCCACGCATGCAAGCAAAGCAAACCAAATCATTCACCACTTCCCACCTTCAGGCGGGTGCTCGGCCATCCCCAGGACAGCCAGGCTCCATCATGTGCAACGGTGGCTTGGGAAGACAAAATGCTGTAACGCCAAATGTCCCCCCTTCCTCCTCCTTCCCCCAGCTCTATGACACCATACAGTGTGGGATACCCCTGGGGTCAGTTGAGGGGAACACAGCCGGGACAGCTGACTCCGGCTGCTTGTGCCCCTGCCAGCTGCTCACTGGTGGAGTGGGGGGAGCGGCAGAAACAGCCTTGGCTCTGTACAAGCCCTGCTCAGCAGGAACAAATGCATCCTGGGGTTATTAGTGCTGTTCCCAGCACAGATCCAAAACACAGCCCCGTGCTAGCTACTACAGAGAAAATTAACTCTACCCCAGCACAAGCTTGAGAAAAATGGATACAGGTGCACTGGACTGGCTGTTTCCCAGCTCTTTGGTACATCTCTGAGAGCCAGATGCTATCGTGTTCTTTTCATCTTATTCCCCTGCTTCTTGGGAGTTTATTAGTCCTTTCTAAGAGGCATTTCCATAGCTTTCAAATGACTAACTTGAATGTAGACCCTGCTAACATTTTTCTTCTATTATGTTTTTGAATACGCTTTTATGCTGGCTGAGCTGAAGAACCTAATATTATGGATTTTGTTTCTAGGGCAACAATAGTTTCACTGGAAGACTTCGAACAAAGGCTGAACCAAGCTATTGAGAGAAATGCGTTTTTAGAAAGTGAACTAGATGACAAGGAATCGTTGCTGGTTTCTGTACAGAGATTAAAGGATGAAGCGAGAGGTATGGCTTGTTTGATTAGTTCTGTGTCTTCATACATTGTTGGCTTGCTAAGAGAGACATGTAGCAATCAAAGCTCATGTTTATAGAAAGCCTCATGTAATGAGACTTGAACTGGATGCGTAATGTAAGCGTTGGGTATTACTAACAGAATGTTCTCTACTCTTTGTACATCCAGTGTAGCTAAGAGGAAAAATTTCCTCATGTAGGGCAAAATTAATATCGGATTCATTCAGAATTTTAACACAGGTGAGTACAAAAATGCTATATTCCACAGATGTCATAGAATTGAGGAAGTGTGCTTCAGAAGTTCCAACTCATTGTGGTTTTATGCCCTGTATAGGAAGGGAAAGCAGAGAAAATGACAGGGAAATACACTGTGTTCCTTCTAAACATCTTGGAAACTGCCTGATTTATTTAAGATACTCCAGTGAAGACTGTGGTTAGACTTGTGGGATCAGAGAAGTTTGAGATAGTGTTCCAGGATATGATCAGGATTTGGGAATTGTCCAATGGATTTCACATTGAGGATGCTGGGGAAGCATTTTCTTAATGGTTGGTAGAAACTGATTTCTCTAATAGTGGGGGTGGTCTGCTCATAAGCCTGTGCCTGCCATTAATTTGGTTAGAGATTAACGGCTTTCAGCTTTGTTTCCCAAGTGAAGCTTTCTAAAATAATTCCTCAGTTAAAGCCTAGATCTGAGCATAAGACAACACACTTGACAGTAGGCTGGGATTTTTCGTCGTTGGTTCTCCTTTGTGAACCTCTTTGAACCAAGTTTGTGCCTCAGAAGTTGAAAGCCTCTCTTGGAAACACAGGGGGTTTATAACAAAGGGAGATTTAAGTATTTTTTTGAGGAAATGTATGTATTGTAATTTGGGGTTAGGGCAATAATACTGGAAAAAACAGCAGAACCTAGGGGACTGTTTTCTAGAACACTGGAATAATCGGCAAAAAAAGACATCTTGCTTCTTGGATGAGTCATTTGGAAATTTTTAGCATTTGTTAGGGTAGCAAAGCTTCATGTTATTTCCCCTGACAGCAAGCAGGAACTCTAGCCACTGAAAGAACTGATACAGTGTCAAACTCAAATATAATATTTCTGACTGAACAGCCACGAATCCTCTTCTAGGAGCCCAAATAGATTTTCATTTCAGCTGTGCTGTTTTACTTAAAATCAGTTCTAAATATTTATGTTAACTTAAAAGCTGTAAGGTACAACTAATTGTGCTCTTGCACGTTGTACCAGATTGAGGCAAGGAATAAGAGGTCTGGGAAAGATCAAGTTGCTTTACCCAAGAAGTAATAACCCCATTGTAATGTATTGTTTATTTGCATCTGGTCCCTTCTAAGGATTTTATAGAGTTATTGCTGAGCCATGCTGGATGCTCTTTGTAGCAAATATGTGTGGAAATGGAAGGGGACAAGGTAGGGGTAAGCAGCAGTCTGGAGAGGAGGTGAGAATAGAACATGGGTTTCCTCATCTCCAGTCTCTTTCCCAGTTGTTTGGACTACCCAGTGTCTCCAGTCTGCTCTTTTACTTGTTCAGGCATCAATAAAGTGGATACAACCTTTTGACTATCTTTGGGTAGTGTGGAGTACTGTTGATTAAACTGGAAGAATAACGTGGGGAATTGAAAACACAAGAATAGGTCATTCCTCCCTTTTTTCAACCTCTGTTTGAGCGGGAGCTGAACGTTGTTCAGCAGGCATCGGTGTCCAGCTATGGTTTTTGTAACACACTTTCCATGGGACTCAACGCTACAGATGGGGAAAAATACTGTCGCCTGCCGTGCTTGCTGGGACCAGGCAGCTCTCTGCTTCGGGGAGGGCTCTGTTTGCTGCCTCTACTCCTAGAGTAATGGGGTGCAATGGTGTTGGACTGGGACTGCTCTGAGGTGGGGGTCCTTGCTGATGGAGAAAGCTAGCAGCAGGCAATTAATACGGGGTTGTCGCAAAGGGTCTCTTCCTCCTCCCTCCCAAATGAGTACAGTGTTAGAGAAATCAGTTGCTAATATGTATTTTTGGTGGTTTGTGTTTTGTTTTGTTTTTTTTTTCACTTCTGTCGACCCTCAGACTTACGGCAAGAACTAGCAGTACGGGAAAGGCAACAAGAAGTCACCCGAAAATCAGCACCCAGTTCTCCGACTCTAGACTGTGAAAAGATGGATTCGGCTGTCCAGGCATCTCTCTCCTTGCCAGCTACGCCCGTTGGAAAAGGATCAGAAAATAGTTTTCCTTCCCCAAAAAGTATAATTCATAGAAACAGTGTCTAGTTGTTTGATATGTTCATCTTGTTAACAGTTTTAGACAGGTGCTTTTTAGTGAACTTGAAGTAAATGTAGGTATGTGTTGATCCCACCTGTGTTGCATGGATCCCACATGCATTGCATAAGGTGTTTTTAAATCCTGAAGCAGTAATCACGTGTATTTAAGGAGTAGAATAAGTGAATACCATGGAAAAGAAAGACGGTGAAGCTTAGATACCACTTTTTGGGGGGGTGGGGATTTGCACTCTGCAGCAGATACCTGCAGTAGAGTCCTGAAGATGTTTGGAATTGCAGGGAAGTGCGGTGACTGCTATTTCTGCTTTGATGTGGAGTAGCAGTGGTGGGTAAACAGTGGTCAGTAATTCTGACAGCCTAGAGTCTCTGTTAACCCACCGACTTTTCAGGGACCCTGTTTTCCGTGTGAGGCAGCAGGATGTTAGTCGAGTCCCCATCTGGAAGGCTCTGGACAATCACAAGGATTAATATATTATTTTTCAAATTAGAAAGAGTAGATTCCAGAGGAAGCTCTGACTGGATTAGATGGATTGCGGGCAATAGCCTTGCAGATGGAGAGTGCATGAACTCTGTGTATAGGTCTAACGGGAAAGAGGGCAGTGGACAGGAATTAAGCTTTTTTGTTTTTCCACGGCTAGTGATCATGTTGTCAGTGTATTATTGTGGGGTAATTGTTTGAAGAGTCTGCAGTAGGATTTTTACATTTACCTTTTCATGTAGAAGTTGATTTATTTCATTTTTTAAAAAAATGAACTGTGGAGGAGTGGAACGTGTAATAAAACGTGTCTGTGTTTGCAGCTATACCAAACGGATTTGGTACCAGCCCCCTTACTCCTTCAGCTAGAATATCTGCACTCAACATTGTGGGAGATCTGTTACGGAAAGTGGGGGTGAGTGCTCTGAACTGAAGTATTCCTATCTCTGGGCTGCTGTCACTGAGCTTTCATCCTTGAGCGCAATTAAAGCAAGGCCTTGGCCTATGCCGAATACATCCTGTAGTTTCCAAATCATCCACATTCAGTGTTTAGCATGTGATAATGTATTTTATTTTAATTATCTTGACTTGTAAAGTGTGTTACTAAGGTTCTGATGCCAGTTTTGGGTGATGAAATTCATATTTGGAGTAAAAAGTTTCTCAAGCACTTTGGTATATGGGGTTAGACTCTGTCAGCTACTTGTTCTTACTTTAAATGGGGCCTGCAGCTTCCTCTGTAATGAGACCAAGGTGCACAGCTGGACCTCAGACTCTGGGTGCCTGCTGCGCAGTTACTGTTTGTCATGGGAGGGGAGCCAAGATCACACTGCCAGTGTCTCCTCGTGTGCCTGGGGAGAGCAGCAGCAGGTGCTGAAAATGGGAAAAATATAATCTAGAAACCTTTGATAAGAAAGTGAGAAAATAAATCAGGAGAAAGCCAAACATTCCCATCTGTAGTTCATGGGGAAGTGAAATGCATTAGCCTTTAAAGGGATTACCACTATAAGTGGGGAAGAAGTGGTTTAAACATCTGTTACAGTGTTGTTTACAATGCCAGGCTTTCCAGTTGAACGAAGAAATAGCTTTGGCGTTAGGAGGAGCTTGTTGACGTGCCTCAGTGGTTAGCGTTTTGAGTGGAAGCATGGATAGCCTTGGTGTCTCGCCTCCAGTGCTGGCTTTCCTTTGTCTCTTGTGGTTAACACTGAAAGCAACAATAGCTGCAGTAGATACAGTTGTTTTAGCAAAGTTTGAAATTAAAAATTACCTTGTTGCTCTCATTTGGAGCCAGTGAGCTCGTAGTTGGTTTGAAAGGGCAGCAGGATGACTCGGGGTTCCGGAGTGACATGTTTAAAATGGGATCATTGTGAGTAAGAGTCTGCAGGGGATTTAGGGAGCTTAAGCACAGTCCTGTGTGATTACTCTGCAAGGACAGGAAATGCCAAATAAGCAATGCTTCTTTCCCAGCCTGCTCTTAGACACACGGTCTGCCACCGAGGTGAAAATTCCAGCTCGTGCATTTGTTTAGTGACAATTACAGGATGTTCAGGATTTATTTGAGTTTGGCTGCTCACAGGATGCCTCATCCCAAGCCTTGGACTCCCCTTCTCTGCAGGAAGGTTTCCTTCAGCTTTCCTGCTTGCAGCTGAGACAGGGAGTCACCTGGCACAGATCACCCTGGCTATTTCCAGCTGATGGGTGCTTTGAGGCCAAGAGAAAGGTCAATATCTGTATCTTCCTATATAGTCACTAAGGAAGCTTATGTGGATTTCTAGAAGAAGACTGTATGGTGTTCAGTTACTTCTGGTAGCATGTCAGTACCTTATTAATGGAATATTTTTCTACGTGGAACAGGACCAACCCCGTGTTTGGGGAGATGAGGTTTTGTCTCCAGTGCACACATCTGCAAGTGTGTGAATGCCCCTGTTCACAGGGTGGATATAACAAATAGATCTCCTGCTGGACCAGATGGATACTCATCAAGTTAAGCCTTGGTTTGTGATAGACATCAGAAAGGGCAGGTGATGTTCTGAAGTGAAGGAGAGAATCAGAATTTGTCTCCCTCCTGCCATGAGTCAGTGGATGAGGCAGAGACTCTCACCTTGTGAAGGGGAAAAAGATCTCTCCACACTTGCTTGGAAGTAGTGGAGATGAAGTAGAGACCATGGAGATGGGCTTAGCTGCTGCCTTTGATTCTTCCTTCTGATGACTGGCTGTAGCATCTCTTGTTCTGAGGCATATCAGTGGGGCTCAGGGAACTGGCAACATTTTGCAGGCTGAGATTAAGAAAGAAATGCTAGAAGGCATTGTCTTGGGGAAAAACGCAACTTTCCTATTTGGAAACAGTCCCTCCCAAAACTTGAGGATTCTGCTTTAGGCTCTCTCTTAGTCCTCTGATTAGCTTATGCCAGCCCCACTCCAGCTGCTGAAGCAAGAAGTTTTGGTAACTTCTAAGGATTCCTTCCTTGAGGTTTTTTTAGGTTGATATATTCTAAAATCTGAGCCCTAATGGAACCGAGTTGTGCCTGGCAGTCTGCATCAGCATCTCGTTGTCTGGGTTTAATTTGTGACTGGGTGACAATGACAGCTTTGCTCCATTTAGTTCCATTTTTGCCAAATGTCGTCACACCGGGGTCCTGATCGTGGTGGTCTTGGGGTCATGACAAAGCCTGAACTCAAGCAGCAAAATACTTAATTAATTTACTTTTTTGACATTATTTGTTTTCTTCCCTTTCACAGGCCTTAGAATCCAAATTAGCTGCTTGCAGAAATTTTGCAAAGGACCAGGCATCACGGAAATCCTACATTTCAGGGAACGTTAACAGCGGTATGATGAACAGCAACGGCACAAAGTACCCTCATCCAGGGCATACTTCTTTCTTTGACAAAGGGTAAGTTGGGATGTATTTTTGCCCTAAAGGGGAATGCGTTTCAGGATGCTACTTAGAGCAGAAGTTTTTCTTGGCTCGTTTTTAGCCCACCTCAGCTTTCATCCCATAGGACAAATAATTTGTGGAGCCAAAGTCTCAAGGGGATGGGGAAGGTGTCAGATTTCTGTAAAGCAAAGAGAAAAGTAAGTGTGATTGTCTCTTAGCTGGTAGGATGTCAGTGCCTGTTGTGTACCTCTCCTGCCTTACCGCTTGGCAGCTGCATCTCAGGTAATACAAAAAGCCCAGGCAGTGAATCCATGAGCAAAGTGAACGTGCCCTCTTGAAAGGATCTCGAGTAAGTAGCGATGGAGTTGCCATGGCTACTGGTGCGCTCGCGTGTGGGGAAGTACATTAACTGCAAATCTGGAAATTCCCTTGGTAAGAACAGGTGAGTGCAGGCAGCAAATGCTCACTTAGAGGGTGGTGCCCTGGTTGCTCTACTTCCCCCTCTATTAGGGGAAAAGAAAACCTCATTAACAGCATAATTACGGCTGATTGAGGGGGCTACTGTCTCCATGCTGGCCGTGCTGTGCGTCAGCCCTAAAGCCAGAAACTGCTTTCACAGGAACAACTACCGCATGGGTCTTCTGTGACTTACCTGTGGTTGGAGCTTCCTCTTGGATACTGGGAAGTGGTTTGGCAGGAGGATTTTCTCACAGTTCCTCATAGCACAGGGCCCAGTGGTTGTATGAGGAGCCCTGAGGAGCAGGGTGGAAAGCACAGGGCTCCTGCAGTGTAAGCACGGTGGTATTGCAAGCTTTGCTGTCACTGGGCAAAACACCCTCCATGCTGCCTGCACGGTCGTAGTCCTCCCTGCTAAACCTCAAGCCAGGGCAATTCAGTGCTAATATTCAGGACATCCTCAATCTAGAAATTCTTTTAGAGAATTGAATGAGCTGTTGGTAACCTGAGGAGTGCCATATACAGAGCAGGCACGCTGAGCTTCTACAATCATCCTCGATTGAGCTGAATCATGTTGCTATGTGGGTAGCAGGGAAGTTGTATCTTAAAATGGGCATTCAGAGTTTTTAGAGCCACTGTTGTTTGCTGCTTTTGGAAGGGAAGAGTTTGGAGACTTAACAAAGCCAGTGTCATGTGCAAATCGGACAGACCTATGGGTTGTCTGTGTACTGCAAGGCTGGTGGGGCCCATGCATCACCGCAGTGGTGCTCATGCTTGCAGTGCACAGGCTACATTTCAGGTGCAAGCTGTCAGGGTAGTTGCTAGGGAGAGATTATAGCTGTTCTTAGCAGGCAGCGTGGCTATATTGAGTTGTGGTGTGATGAGTAAGCTGATTGCGCTGTGGGGTGGGGGTCACTTTTAATTATCCAGATTGTCATGACACTTGTTATCTGGGTTGGCTGCCTGGAGTTCGGAGCTGGTTGTAGCTGAAAAAGGCTTAGAAACTCAGTCTGCTGATAGATAACTCCTACAGCAGAGTTGGAGGAGGATGTCAGTGGGCTAGATAAGGGGGTGGAAATGACTGACATGCTTATCTGCAAGTTGTTAGAGATCCCTGCCTGGCCCTGCTGTCCTATCCCTCTTCCCTGCGCCCCCAAATGCTGCTCACCTCTCCCCTTTACATCGCTCCCGCTCTGCCTTTCTGCCTCTGTTGAGGTCTGTGCAGACTGGGGGTGATGGCAGTGTCCATGCTGTCTACACATCTCCATGGCTGCTATGTAAAAACCATGTAACTTTGTCAGCACGTGGAAGCTAACCCATGCTGTTACCTCAGTGGAGTCAGCCCCCTCATGACCGCACGCTGCTGCAGCAGCCAAGCTCCCAGCCAGCATCAGATTCAGAGCATGCGGTGGCAGCTGGGCATGAGGGGCTGAGTCAAGGCATGCCCTTCCTTTGCCCCTCTCCTCCTCTCTCTCCAGCCCCTGTACTCTTCTCCTTGCCCCTAATCGTTGCTGGAGCCTGAAACCACCACGTGTGATCGTAGATCTGTTCCAATCTGTAGCCACTGCCTAAAGAACAGCCAGTTGTTGGGCGGTGGGATTGAGACAGAAGTAACTCAGCCACATCATTAGAGTTCCATTTGCTTTCCTTCCTCTGCCATTTTGTTGGTTAAAATGTTTGACGAGTCTCCATCTCCCATCAAACACCTACTCTCTGCTTGCTGAGCGGAGCTGAGCAGGCAGCTGAAGACAGTGATGGGCAGGAGCTGGCATGGGGGACCAAGGGTAGGAGAGATCAGGAGGACAGCTGGGCTTGCACTGAAGCTTTGCTGAAGGATTGGAAGAGTCTATCTACTTGGGTGTTTTGTTTGGTTTTTCTGAAGCTCGATAGAGTCTGGTGTAAGATTGGTTTCCTGCAGACTTGTTCCTTCAGGAACATGATGTTTCTGTCTAGATGCCAGGGCATGGCAGAACAGCACCTGAGGATGTTCTCAGATAGATACTCATTTTTTGCTGTTGTAATTGTTCTTGACTAGTTATTAACTTTCATCCAGTTGGGGAACGAAATGGCTCTTGACCTTGATGGGCTCCACAGGGGCCTGGCACTTGAAGAACAGAGCTGAGCCAGCACTGGGCATTAACTCCTTGTTCAGTGCTCCCCTGCTTCCCTTCCTGCTTTCTTGAATGTCAGAGTCCTTGTAGTTGATGTTTATTCTCAGGCTGTTTTTGTGAATCTGTTGGAGTTTGTTTTAATAAAACAAGCTGAAGTTTGAATGAAAGAAGTGCTTCTGCTTGCCCACTTCTGGCAGTCCCATGAAGCGTGTAGGTCCAACCACACAGTGGACACTGTTGTCCACAACCCTGACTGTAATACATCAGGCTGTGAAATCAGGGTTTTCCTTCTGTTCCCTAGTCCACCTTATACAAAAGTTACCCACAGTTCCCTCTTTTCCAGGGAAACTCAGGTGCAGGTGGGTAATCCCATGTCCTGTAATGTGCTTTGCAATGCTCTAGGCTTCTATCTGGGTCATGTGCTTGCAGCAGTGGAGCATGGTGGGAGTGCTGGTTGTCGCTGAAATAGGACCCCTCGCCTGCCCGTGCAGAGCAGTCTCATTATGTAGAGGTCAAAGAAGAGAGACCTGGTGAGGTTTAGTTTAACACCCTTGCTTTGCCCCATTTCTTGCATCCAGGGTTATGCCCAAGAATGTCTTTATTGTGTGCATAACCTGTTTCAATTTTTCTCCACTAGGCGTGAAAAGGTCATATTCCCCACCTTGGTCATGGGTAAATGAATTCATTTGCAATGATAAGCTGCATGCATTTTAACGCGGTGCTTGGAGGTGCGGCGTCAGGGGTGATGCTAACTGCATGAGGTAGTTTTCTTAGCATTACAAACTAATAATCCATGATCAAAGTCTGAGGCTATTATCCCTCTCTTTCTCCTTACTTTAGATAAACTCCTCTGGTGCTGTGACCTGTTGCAACCATAAAATTGAGTGCTGCTTGCTTTCTTGATCTAATTAATATTTATTCAAATACATGCATGTTTCTGATTGAATCGGTCATATTGGAGATACAGGATGAAGTATCGCTGCTGTTAACTGAGTTAATTTTGAAAGTTAGTTTGCCCTTTGGTCATGGTTTTTCCTTCAATCCTTTGCTGGCTATTGGCTTGTGGGTGCTCAGTTGCCATGGTTCTGGCTGATGGGAAAGCGAACAAGGCACAGATGTGCCGGGAGCCAGCCAAGGTTACAGAGCAGGGGGAGAGGGCAGTGTGGTCTGAAGCACATGGCCAGAGGCAGCGGTGCTCCTGCCTGGCATGGCTGTCCCTGCCTGGCACAGCCGTGCCAGCTGGATGTGCTGGGGTGGCACGCTCGTGCCAGCAAGGCTGCGCAGGTACCGGGGTCGTGGGCTCTGAGGGAGGGGATCTTGCGGTGCAGGGGCTCGGTGCAGGCACGGTGACCAAGGGTCTCACTCATCTGCCTCACAGGAGTGTGGGGACTTCCCTCCAGTGTCAAACAGTGCTGGTCCCTACTAGCATCATCTGCCGCAGCTTGTCCCTGTCCTTCTCCTCACATCTCCACACTGGGTGTTCCTCTACTTCCTCCTTCTGTAACTGCTTGGGAGAGTAAGTGGTGTGTTTTAAAGCACTGACCTGCCTGAAAACTCATTTTTCCTCTCATTTTTTTTGTGGGGCTGGTCTCCAAGTATGCCTTGATGACATCCATTTATTGCTCAGACTGGGCTGTTCAGCTACAGGAGAATCTTTTGTTGGATACTTAGAGTTGAGGGAGTCTTGGAGATAAGGTGCTAAGTACAAAATACAGATTCAAATAAAGATTAATGAGTAAAAAAAAAATAAATCTCTTTAGCAATTGCAGGGCAGAGAAAGTGGTTGGAAATGGGCACAAAGTCTACACCACTGTAGGGACAGGCACTCAGAAACCTCTGCAGGGAATGTTCCCAGCAGGGACTGGTGCTTTGTCTCCCTTTGAAGCACCCCTGGTGCCCAGTTTCTCAGGAAGCCCAGAGCAAGGGCACAGCGCAGGCCCCACAGAGGATGTCAGGTCGGGTCTGAGGGATGGTGAAACGAGGCAGAGGCAGGAGGCAAGTGATCTGGCTGGGATTAATCACCATGAGCAGGTTTCCGGGCCATTGGGCAGTGTCGGCTCCGTGCAGCAGCCCTGCATGCATGCCAGGTCTGGGCAGAGCAGCCGAGGGCTGGAGCAATGCGTGTGCTCCTCCCGCACTGTCTGGACCATGGAGACCGAGCACAAGGGCTTCTCTTCCCAGCTTGCTCTTGGGAGGTTAGGCAGGAGTCATCCAGCACACTGTACTTGTTGGGTTTTTACAGTTGCTCTGTTTAACAGATTTTATATTCCTTTAACTCTGTTTCTAACTGCAGTAATACTGATTTTTTTTTTCCCGTTTTTTGTGAATTTTCATGTTACCAACAGAAATCCATGGCTGGGTAAGACCTCAGTAAACTCAGCCATAATGCCAGCTTTCAGTATCCCCCCAGTTGCTGCTACTATAGAATCACAGATTCATTTAGGTTTGAAAAGCCCTTTAAGATCACCAAGCTCAACCATTACCACTAAACCCTAAGCACCTCGTCTGCCCGGCTTTTAAATACCCCCAGGGATGGGGACGCGACCCCTTCCATGGGCAGCCCCTTCCCATGCTTGACAGCCCTTGCAGGGAAGGAATTTTTCCTGATGTCCAACCTAAACCTGCCCTGGCCCAACTCGAGTCTGTTTCCCCTCATCCCATCGCCCATTCCCTGGGAGCAGAGACCGACACCCCCTGGCTTCCTCCTCCTGTCAGGCAGTTGTAGGGAGGATAAGGACTCCCCTTCAGCTTCTCCTTCTCCAGGCTGAACACTCCCAGTTCCCTCAGGTGCTCCTTGTAAAACTTGTGCTCCAGGCACCTCCCCAGCTTTGTTGCTCTCCTCTGGACATGTTCCAGCAACGCAATGTCTTTCTTGTAGTGAGGGGCCCAAAACTGAACACAGCATTTGAGGTGTGGTCTCACCAGTGCCGAGTACAGGGGCACGGTCACTCCATAGAGTCATAGAATGTTTTGGGTTGGAAGGGACTGCTAGAGGTCATCTAGTCAAACCCCCCTGCAGTGAGCAAGGACACCGCTAACTAGATGAGGTTGCTCAGAGCCCTGTCCCCAACCTGGTCTTGAATGTTTCGCTAAGGGGCGCAATCACTTCCCTAAATTTGAAGCCTTGTCCTGTGCCCCACTCACTGAAGTGGCTTTCAGCAAATCAAAGCCACTGCTTTATCTTTATTTCTACACCAAGAGCAAGTTTTGGCTGGCAGGATGCAGTGAGCGATGCAGGTACCTGACTCCAGAGCTGATCCTGGGAGAAGCTGCCACAAACAAGCACTCTGCGCTGCCTCCCTGCTTGCTTTTTTTTTTTTTTTTTTTTAATTTGCAAACAATGGGGAAACCTCAAAAGGCTTCCAAACAGGGTTTCTACCTTTTCCATCTTCAGCAGAAAGCCGCCTCGTGTCTTCCGCGTGCATCATAGTGCTATGAGTGCTGCACAGCTTGTGCTGGTTAACACTTGTAACACTGAACGCTTGTAGCACTCATCCTCTTGCTGCCCTGGGTCTGAGATGGGGCTTGGTCTCCCTTCTAGTTTTGGGTCTCGCTGGATTATTTGGGACATGGGTGATTTAGGCAGAGTGGCATCTCTGCTGAGTATCTGATGGCTTCATGGCTTCTGGCCTCGTTCCTGTACCTCTGGGAGATGGAAGAGGGCGCCCAAGCTGCTAAACATGCCTCTGAGCAGGAGCTGAGGAGGGTTAGAGATGGGTTGCTTCATTTAAAAGGAGAAACTGCCTGCAGAGAGGTAGGTCCACTGGATGGTGACAACTGCAGGAGGCATCCTCCCCACAGGCAGAGCTTAACACCCAGTTTGGGAGCAATTGGTGCCCCAGCAATAACAACATTTGAGACGTTTGTACTGCTTGGCCCATCCCTGCTGTAGCGCCATGTGCTCACACCAGACACTGGGTTTCGATTCACATATGTGATGTTGGGGAGGCATATGGGCTGGAGTGGGGGTGCCTGGTGGCCAGGGAGGCAGCTGGCGTGGTGCAGAGGGGAATGATGTGCCGAAGTTTGAGCACTGTGGGGACGTGGCCCCTTCTGCCCGGCCTCGTGCAGTGCTGCAGGGGATTGCTGGGTTGCAAGGCTGTGTGGGCAGCGATGGTGCTTGCTGTGGCCTTGGTAGGGATCAGTTGTCCCCCCCAGCCTGCCTGTCCCACTGTGCTGCTGCTGGAGGTGACATGGCCAGGGGGTCCTGGTGCAGACTGGTACTGGTTGAGCCGAGCTGCAGACGCGCCCGGTGCGCTGGTGCTGGCTGGACCATGTCCCACACATGGCAGGGCCGGACACCATCCCACAGGGTCTGTCTGTCACAAAGAGCAGCTCTGAATTTATTGCAGGAAACGTGACAAAACTGTAGAGCTTGGCCTTGACGTGACTCATCGCACATGAGCACTTCCAAGCTGCTGATGTTGAATGTGACTTTTCTCTAACCCTTTTGAAAGGGCACAAAGGGCCACGTTTTAATCCTGTTTGGTCTTTTTTTTTTTTTTTTTTTTTTTTTCTCTCCTCTCACTGTCCTACTTGGCAGACATGCTTTTTAGCTGATAACTAATTTGCAGAGTCTTGTCTGGATCAGGTTGGCTTCATGCCCCTTCATCCAAATGCAAATAGTGAAATACATCTGCCCCTAAGCCTCTTCCAGCAGCTTTTTATTGCGTGCTGCTAGGGAAGCACTTGCCTTTGGAAATGTATCGAAGCAATGCTCAAATGGGAGTTGAAGTTTCCAGGTAATGGGGAGGAGGTGGGAAAGGTGGTTTCTCCCTGCTCTGACCCAGGCTGTGCTAGTGTGGATGTTTAACAGCAAGACAGGGAAGGGAAACAGCCCATCTCCCTGCGGCAGTGACCTGCGTTACCATGGGAATCCACCCTTGCTAGCAAGCCTTGAGACTTTAGCTCTTCTGGAAGGATTTTGTAACTGCCCAGTGCAGTGGCAGCAGCTTTCTGGGTTTGCTGGTGAGGTTTTGCACCCCCAGTCCAGGAGGTGCAAGGTCATCTGTGAACATAAGCAGCGCAGGAACCGTGTGAAAGGGAATGTGGAAATTGCGCTGCTCTGTCCCAGGGACGCTGAGCCACCCACGCCCAAGCGGCAGGCACATCGGTCCCTGGGCAGTGATGGCAATGAGTGGGACGTGCTCCGTCAAGGGCTTGCACCGGGTGCAGCCTGGCACCCCAGTGCTGCCAGCTCCTGGGCTTTCTCTTCTTGCTTTTCCTCACGGCAGCTCAGTCATTGGAGCAGCGAAGGCTGCCCCCTGAAGTGTCCTTTCTGGCAAGTGCAGCTCTGCCAGGAGAGATCTGAATGGCATCTTCTGGGGTACCAGTGGCTCAGCAGAGTGGGCCAAGTGCTGCAGGGGCACTTGGGAGCAGGTGGGCATGGAGCGGGGACCTCTCCTGCTTTGCAGGAGTGTGGGTGTTCTCCCCCCACCTTCAGTAGTACAAACCCATGAGGGCAGGGTGCTGGTTCTGGGACAACAAAAGAGGTGGCTGTGCTGTCATGACACAGGTACGCAATCGCTTCTGGTTGTCACGGCTGCGGTGGTAGTGATCAGCAGATGGTGAGCCTGGGCAGGCACTGCATGTTGACCGGAATTACAGAAGATGTCAAAGATCTGTCTCTGCTCTTACAGAGTAGAGATGGAAAAGCTGTCAGACCCACATGCTTCTCTCCTAACCCACCAGGAAGCCAAGTTCTCCACACCTTCACCTCTCCATACAGCCTGGGGAAGGGGGAAACCTGTGGATCCTGGGAGTGGGGAGCACCCGGAGCCTCTGCTGCACCCCAGCTGGGGTAGCATAGCACAGAGGCAGCTCTGCTGTGCTTTAAAATGTGCCTGCCCTTGCTGAGCCCATGCACCATGGCTGTGTGCATCCATCCCCATTACTGAGCAGAGCTGGTGTAGCCACCCATGAAGGGCCTGGGGATGCCAGTGTAGTCATCCCCAGCCCTGCTGCAGGCCCCTGTGTGGGGGTGCAGCGCTGCACAGCCTCGGGGGCTGCTCCTGGGCAAGTGGGCAGCGATTAAGAGGGAAGGGGAGCTGATGGTGAGGACCAAACCTGCAGCACCACTCTGCCAGGCGCCATCAGCTGCACAGACCCCATGGCCTGGTCCCAACGGGCTCAGGGTCTGCACAGGAACCCCTTGTCCTCCTGGGCTGCTCACCTCAGCCAGGACCTGCCTGCTCCAGGAAATAGCGTCCCTGGCTGCGGGCGAGCACCAATCCCTGCAGCCGGAGATGGGGGCCCTGTTGTGGTCGTATGTTTGCCCTGCTCCCACCAAGCAGCCACTGTAGAGTCAGGGTCATGGCTGCAGCGAGGAGGCGGGTGAGGGGTCCAGCTTCCAGCTGCCAGTGGTGGGGAGAGCTGTGTGGTGCCGTCTCCGGGGGCTGCCTCACCTAACTGCCTGTCTCTTGTTGCTTCTTAGGGCAGTAAATGGCTTTGACCAAGGTCCCCCCGGACTGGGAGCATCCCGACCATCCTCAGCGCCTGGCATGCTCCCCCTCAGCGTATGAGCCCGCGGGAGGTCGTGTTCGGACTTGCGGATGCTTTTCTCAGCCCACCAAGAGAAAAACTGCTCCTGATTCCTCCCTGCTGGAACACGACCTGCACCGTGCTGCCAGAGGAGACCCTGCGCTCACGGCCCTTCGTGTCATGCTAATACAGTTTATTTTCTCCTGTTGCTGTAGCAGACGTTCTCTGACTTGGCCCCACGCCCTGTCCCGCACAAACTGAGACACGCAGTGCTCTGGTTCAGGGGATGTAGGAGTCTCGCTCACCAAACCTCGGCTAGGCAGTCCTTGGCCCCTCGCTTTAGCTCTTCTCTAACTTAGGTTTGGTATGACACAAACCTTGGCTGCTCCTCCTAAAGACTCCCCTTCTCCCTGCCTGCTCCAGCATCCTGCCACTTAGGCTGCGTGGCTGCCGTTCTCCCAGCACGGCTCTGATCTCTGAACGGGCCCTGGGTGAGTCTGCACAACAGCGCTTGGGACATTTGCACCTGGGAATCGGGTCCAGGTACGTGACTGAGTTACTGCAGTTTAATAAATCACAGCTGGGGGGTGCGTGGCGGTCAGTGTTGGTGTGTGTCCCCTCCTGCCTTGGGTGGGAGCGGGCAACCCTGCCTACAGCCTGGGGCTGGGCAGGGCACCGGGGGTGACGCCAGGGGCCCAGCACATGTCAGTCAGAACAACACCCACCTTTGCATGAGCTGGTGGGCCTGTGTGTGGCTGAAGTGTTCTCCCAAGGTGCTCCTACACCCGCAGGGCAATAACCTGCTGAGCTGCTGTAGCGCATTCCAGCGTGCCCTTGTGCCTGTGCCACAGCTTCCCTGCCCAGCCCTACCCAGCCTTCATCAGTCAGACTCCACCCCCCCAGAGCAGGGGCTCTGTGAGAGCCTTGGGAAGCCACGTGTCCAGCTGGCCACACTGCCTGTGGACCCCCCTTCCCAGGCCCCCAAAACCATCCCAACCATGTTCTGATCTGTGTAATATATGACTGGACTTTACAGTATCACCTACAGGCTTCTGTGACAGTTTTGGGCGACTGTGTACCTCGTGGGTCTTCCAAGCAATGTCGTTGTGCGATTTCTCTGTCTATGTGCCTCAGAGTCGGTGGATTTTTTTAAAACTGAACCAGCGAACCCAGCTGGGGTTTGATCTGTGGGTTTAGAAATCGTCGTTGCCAGTCTGCTCCATCACGTTCAGTTGGCTCTGCAGCTCCCTGGTGCTTTATGTACAAACGCTGAGAAAAACCATTGGCCCCAGCAGAAGGGAGGTGGGAACCCCCCTTGCCCTCAGGCTGTGTGTGGTCCTTCCCTCTGCATCCTCTGCTGCATTTGACTGTTTACATTTGTTTTATTGTACATAGGTTTGTAAACATAGTACCTTTGCCTAAGATCTTTGTACATACCTTGGGCTTTGTAGCTTTATTTATTCAGAATCTCTCTGGCATGTTTCAGTAGGACAGTGTATCCTGCCACCGTGGTGACACAGATCATGATGCGGGGTAAAAACAGCACCACAAACAAATGAGAGTAATCTTCTAAAAATAAAGTTCTTTTAATGTGGAATCAGTGGATTTTGCAGAACCAGTGGCAGTGGCTGTGTTTTGTCATGTAGGGGTTGCTGCCCAGCCCCAGTACTGCTCCCTGTCCTTGGCCCCTTCCTAATTCAGGTTGTGCAGGGAGGGAACAGCTGCTGCTGGACCAGTGCCCGAGCAAACACCTTTCCTCAGCTGTAGCTTCTGCTCCTGGCACTGCACGTCCTGGGGGCGTGGCTGAGGCCTGGGTTTTAAGATTTCATAGATCCACAGAATGGTTTGGGGTGGGAGGGCCCCCACCACCTCTCTGGGCAACTCCTGCCAGTGTCTCACCACCCTCACTGTACAGAATTTCTTCCTTATATCCAGTCTAAACCCCCACCCCCAGCTGCTGTCCCCTTCCTCAGGCATCCGCCCCACGCTCAGCCTGGGGTCAGCTGCAAGCTCACACTCGCCATGGCCTGGATGAAGCTACTGGACAGCACCAGTCCCAGTCAGGACCCTGAGGGGCACCACTCGTCACTGATCGCCATCTGGACGCCGAGCCATTGACCATGACCCTCTGGCTGCAAGCATCCAGCCCCTTCTTCACCCACCAAACAGCCCACCCAGCAAAGCCACAGCACCCCAGTTTAGAGAGAAGGACATTGGAGGGGAGGGGGGGTGGCCGTGTCAGAAGCCCAGGCAGACAACAGCCATAGCACCCGCTTGCCCGCGGGCATAGCCACCCCAGCATAGAGGGCTGCGAGGCGGGTTGGGCAGGACGCGCCCTTGGGGAAGCTCCGCTGGCTGTCTCTGATCACCCCCCAGGTCCTCCACACACCCCAGCCCCACTCCTAGGGGGGAGTCTGCCCCAGAGGTGAGGCCCACAGGCCTGTGGTTCCCAGTTGATTTGGGGAAGAGCCTGGGCCTCCAGCTGCAGCCCCTGGGGCTTTTTGCCTCCTCCAGTAGCTGAAAGACAGAGGAAAGGTGTTTCCCTCTGCCGTGGGGCCGGGCCCTTCTCCGGCATGCTCCTTCCCTTCCCCAGGGCCTGCCCTGCTCCAGCTCTGCTCCCTGCAGCACCCTTGGCTTTGCCAGGGTTTTGCCCAACATAAAGGCGGGCAACTGCCCCCCCCCAGCCACTGAGAGACCTCCAAGGTCTGGCCCTGACACTGCTGGGAATATGACCACTTGGCTCCTGCCACACAGGGGGGGCCCTGGGCCCCTCGGGGGGAGCAGTGCTTTGGGGGGAGCAGGGCCACCATCACTGCAGTCACCCCCCTCCCCCCCCCCAACAGTCAGCTGCTTGGGCACAGCCTGGGCAATTGGCCACTGCCCTTCCCTGCAGGGTCCCACCCACAAGGGAGGGCAGCAGCCAGAGCTCAAGGGGGTATCCCAGGCAGAGGTGCCCAGGCCTGAAAGGGGTTCCAGGAGCTGGTGCCTGGGCCCAGGGGGGTTCCCTGCAGCCCCGTGGTAGTGGGGAGCTCCAGGCAGGTAGAAGCAGATGGACCACCCTGGGCAGCAGCCCTAGGAGCAAAGCTTCCAGCTGCACCACTAGGCACTGTGCTCTCAACCCTCCACCCTCCGCCCCCTCATCACGGTTTTAACCCAGTCACCTTCCCCACTCCTATCCCCTCCCAGGGCATACATTGGTCCACCCTGGTCCCCATTTTCTGCACAGATCCAGCAGGGATCAGCACCAGGGCACTGGTACCTGCAGCTTTCCAGTAGCTCCAGCCTCACCAAACAAGAAGAAAGGAAACCATGCAGCAAAGAGCAGGGCCTGGAGGAAGGGGATCAACACCAGGTTCAGAGCTGCCTTTGTGCTGCACCCATGCGTTGCCACCAAAATTAAAAGGCAGAGGCTCAGCCCTTGACTACACCATTTGTGCTGTATTTATGTCAAAATAAAAGAAGAAAAAAAACCAAAAACCACAGACAAGCAAACAAAAAAGTAAGAAGGGAAAAGGCAGCTTCCAGTCATATTCTCATTTATTAAGGTCTATGCCAGCCTCAGGAGAGAGCTCGTCCTGTAAGTAAACAGAGCAGGCGGCCGCATCTATAATGAATAAATTTATTGTCTTACAAAAATCATTGTCTAGAAATATGGGTATACAAGAAAACAAGATATTTGCAGTCAGATGCCTGGTGGTCAACAGCCAGTTTGATTAAAAATATCCAAACACACACAACAAAACCTTTGTGACAGATGTTAAAGCTTGTAACCAAGGAAAGGAAATCCATGGGTTTTGAGCATGTGGCAGAGGGAGTTTCCTAATTAACACTGATTCATTGTCACTAATATCAGTAATACCGCTTGGACTAGAGAGGTACATGATATGAAGCACAGTCAAAATTAATACATTAAATCATCATTATATAGGCAAATTATACGTGTAACATTGTCTTAGTACTGTAGTGTCTAAGGCACTTTCTGTAATGTCAGTTTTTCCGCTATTTAAACAAAAAGAACGCTAACTACTTGCTGTAATACTGTTCAAAATAAAAAAAAAAAAACACAACAAAAAAACCACAAAACCAACAACAAAAAGGGTTCACATCCACTGGCATGTTAACTCGTAGGCAGGCAACACCCATTGCTGAGCCCCTGCTGCTGCAGGCAGGTGCAAGCCCCACACTGCACAGCACAGGCGGCCGCCGGACCAGCACCATCAGTAACACCAGGCTGGCTGCTCACATAGCCCGAAAGCCTCGGCTCACCACGCAGCCACTCAGCTCTGTGTCCTGAAGACTAATTAACTCAGCCATAAATTAATAAATTAATTTTGCCTGTTGTATGTTCATTTTTCACTGGTGTTCACATTATACTAGCCTTAATATATACACAGATCTGTTGGGCATGGCAGTAGTGGGGCTCTATGGACGCGGAGGGACTGTACAGATGAGGAGCGGCAATGCTGTTTCAGTTTGCCTGTACTGCAGGAACACTGACAGATGAAGCGAGTGCTGAAAACACTTCAAAATGAGATTGCGGGTTAAAAAAACCAAAAGATATGGATGCTACTCATTCATCCCTACATTTCCCTCTAACACTTCCCAAGGCCTTTTCACAGTTTGCTCACTGATTGTGTGCTGATCACAACAATTAGGAGAAAAGAAAGATATGGGTGCAGTTTGGTCTTCAGTGATCCAACAGACTCAACACAGCCGAGGGCTGCCTGAGCACAGACGAAATGGAAGGATGGTGTCTGTATGAAAAAGCATGCATAGTCATGACAAGGGGTCTGTCCCAACCACCTACCCTCTGGGAATGGAGCTTCGGTTCTGATTTAAAAAAAAAAAAAAACACCACAAAAAAAAAAAAAGAAGAGTTTCATCCTTCACATGATGCTTTATAAAATGGCTTTACGATGAGTATCTGGAAAATAGATGCACTGAACAGAGACGATCCTATTTTGTTTACTCTATATAAAAAAGCAGTTGTACCTATATCAGAAGCAGGGTACAGCATGGTGAGGCTGGAGAGCCTTAAGACATGGTTGACCTATGATAAGTAACCTTGTAGCATGCCGACGTTTGCTAAGGCAGGTTTACGGCCACAAGGCAGTTTGGTGGTCAGGGAAGTCCTCCTCCTCCTGCCGACTGTCGTGTAAAGGTCTCTGCATGCAAAGGGTGTGATGGGGCTCTACTCAGCAGGGGCCGGCTGCGCTTCGTTCATGTCGCTGCCTTTGCTCTCCGCGTCATCGTCCGAGAGCTCCAGTGAGGCCCCTTCAATGTGCAGCTGGCGCCGCCCAGATCGACTCGAGGAAAAGGTGATGGGCCCCCCCCTCCTGCCAACCACAAGCAGACAGCAATTGCTGAGGGGTCGCATCTCACTCAGCCCCAGTGCCCGAGCTGGTGGCTGCCCCTGAATGACCACCCTGGCAAAGTGCAGGGGAATGCAGCAGCTCCGCTGCAGGCCGCCCACGGGGCAAGTTTCACACACAACATTTTGAAACCCTCTCTCCAACCAAGGGGTCAACATGCTGCATTGTCCTGGTACCCTGGTATTCCTGCTTGCTTTATACCATCACCTTAATTTGGCAAGTCCCAAGTAACTTAAAATATTGCCCCTGTCCAAGCACCAAGCACAGACTCTGATCTCTGAGATCAATGGCAGGGTAACAGTTGGACTTGATGATATTAAAGGCCTTTTCCAACCCAAACAATTCTGTGATTCTATGACCTGCTCTCAAGGAAAGCGCTGAGGCGCTTGTACCAGAGTGGGTCAGGAAGAAAGGGATAAGTACCAGCCACCGAAAAGACACGACTGAGCCGTCTTCCATCACGTTTATCTAGGGCTGGATTGGAGTGGTGACCCCAGGGGACCTGGCAATGTAAGCTCCAAAGAGTTCAGGCTCCAGAGTTGTCAGGAATATCCCTGCGGCCTGGCAGCCTCCTTGTTACCATCATCAGGCTGGGTCAGCAGTTCCCAGCAGGCTCCGGTTTGACCCATCCCCTAACATGAGCAGCTCCATTCCTGCAGTGCCACAGCTGGATGCTCCCCACGGACATGTTACAGAGACAGCCTGTGGGCACACAAGGGCTTGGATAAACCCCTGCCCAGTGCTACTGACACCACCTACCTTAGTCTGTTCTTCAGGGTGCTGACCTCTCGGCTCAGGCCCTCGTTAGCCTCTGTGGCATCATCCAGCTCACGCTGAAGTTTACGTCGGGAAGCATTTGCACGTGTGGCTTCCTCTTCGGCCTCCTCCAGCTGGCGTTTGAGCTGCTTCATTCTGGCATTTGCTTTTTCCATCTAAAATACAAAATGAGGTTGTCAGAATCAAACTCGGCAGCTGCAACCCAATGTGTTTGGCCAGAGAAGTTGGCCAGCAGTCTGTCCTCCCTGGCTGGAGATGAACCATCAGCCTCGCTGCAGCCTCCAGTGTGGACTCCCAGCAACGCCGCAGAACTCCTGACCCTGGGATGCCAGGGTACAGAACAGGCCATCGCACCAGGGCTGATATGGGGAGGCTTTGACTGCTGGGAGCTACTCCAGTGGTTTAGTGATCAAGATAGGGGGTTCCCTCAAATGTTTTCACAAAAATGCTTCTTAAGAAGCCCTTTCTACTCAAACTACGGTTTTATTTGTCTTCTCAGAGAAACAGGCCTCAAAAGCTAAGCCCCTCCACCTACCTGCTCCTTGTACTGGTCTGCGTGTCGACGCTCATCCTCCACCTGCATAAAGACTTCTTTCAATTTCTTCTCTGTACGACGCACCAATTTGTTAGCAGCTGCTCTTTCCCTAGAATAATCAAAAGCCATAATTCTTCCCAGTACCTGAAAGCTAGGAACACAAGCTATGCCCTTTCCAAAAGGCTCCCGTCGCATCGTGTAACTGATACTTGAGTCCTCTTAACATACCTGCCACCATCAACAGAAATTGGTTTTAATATGCTGGAGGCTGACTGGGATGCAGCTTTGAAATAGTAAAGTAGCACTGGAGCAATATGAACACGTATGCATGCTGAAGAGAGGGACAGAGAGGTGCTTCTTCACAATGAGATTCAACAGAGCAGCATTAGAGTTACTGCTAACTAGTAACACGCCACTCCCACAAGGCCAAAAGCACAAAAGGATTAGAGATGGTGATAAGGCAGCCCACCTTCGGTCTTTCTGGGAGGAACTAGCTTGAAGACCGAGATGGAAAGGACAGGCAGGAAGCACTCACTGGATAACGCAGACTTCTGCAGAGCACAGAATTCACCTCAACTAACTAAAGCTGTCAGGCCCAAGCTGTTCAGTTTGCTTCCTCTAACCAAAGAGACCAAGGGGATGTTTCATCTTGTCTCAAGAAACTTTTGCAGCACCTTGTGGCGGCAAATAGATTCTGAAACTTTCCATCCCAGTCACTTTACAGCTGTCCTATAACTCTACAGTGTGTCCCTCAAACAGGAGGTTTCTGGAGAATTAACCCTAATGCCCGTGCTGTAAGCTCACATCTCAGCCCTACAAAAAACTTGAGGCACGGAGATTTCAGACATTGAACTGACAGAACAAACACAAGCAAACTTTTTTTTTTTTTCTTACTTGGCTTCTTGCTCAAGCTGTTCTTCTAGCTGCACAATCTTGGCTTCTAGAGTAGAAATTGTTGCCTTGAACTTAGACTTCACAGATCCCTCCAGTTCCTGCAGCTTGGCTTTCAGCTCTTTGTTCTGCCTTTCAAGCTGCTGCCGTGCATTTTCACTCTTCTGGGCAGCACTCCGCTCCCCAGCTAGCTCAGAATTAAGCGTGTCAACCTTTTAGAGAAGAATAGAAGATCATTTGGTGCTATTCAGAGCCTCCACTTAACTGCAAACTGAAACACAAATTGCCCCAGTGTTGCAAACAACAGATTCACCTGCAGTGTGGTCTTTCGAAACCGCTCATTGAGAAGCTCCATGTTGCTCTGCTCTTCCTCGAGCTCTTCCTCCAACTGTGCAATACGAGCTTCCAGCCGGCGCTTCTCATCCAGCAGCGCTGACCTAGAAAGCAAGTATTTGGGTCAAGACACGTTCAGGTCTGATACAAAGCAACCAGCTACAAAAATGATCCGAGGACTGGAGCACCTCTCT